>VZRO01006937.1:390722-446425 GCA_013397915.1 Daphoenositta chrysoptera
CTCAATCCCTTCATCCCCAGCCTCTGCTAATACCAGGGGTTGGCATAGTGAAAGATAAATAATTGAGTCTACAGAAGAGGTATGAGGGAGATAAGTGATACATGAAACACAAGGGATTTGGGATTCTTCGTTTTGATGTGGGGAAAGTAAAATTAAAAAAAAAAAAAAGAGAAAATAAGAAAAAGGAAAAAGAAGGAAGATCAATATCCTGGAGGTTTCTAAAAAAGGGTTAGACAAATACATGTTGAAGTTGAACTGATATTCCCAGGAAATAAATTAAATTACCTCTAGAAGGATCTTCAAGTCTTAGATTCCTGCAGCACACTTTCATTGAAAACTCCATCCTTGAGGAGACTGCGTGGGAGCAGATTACCTGGGCCAACATTTAAATTTAACTACCAAAACCAGACTGTACTGCCCCTGCACCAGCCTCTCCTTCTCATCACAGAAGGACAAACACATACAATGACAAAGGCTAATCTTCACACTGACAACATCAAGGACACTGCTTTAATGAAAGCAAAAGATAAATACTAGATTTTGCTCTCATCCAGGTCAATGTCTATTACCTTCTCTGTATCTGCTTTCCTGCAGACACATTGCTGCAACTGACAGCCCATCTAAACTCCTTGTGCAGGCAGGACTTTGGCCCAGCTGAGTGAGGCCATCCGTCACATCCCAAAAGAGTCAGGCAGTACTGGGTCATGCATCCACACCACAGGCATGCTACACCTGGGTCCGACTACAGAGCAGAGGCTGGTGTGTAGGGGATGTGTTTGTGGACAGGCAGTGAAGCAAGCAGAGTTTTCTCCTTGTGTTGTCTCTCTCAGGAGTGTGTTTAGATGCTATTCTTCATTTGCCCAAACATCTTTTCTGACAGGTTTCCTGGAGAGGATGATGCACCAGGAAGGTCCCAGAGATGTCACTCTAAATGCTGGGACACCACAACATGAAGGCAGTGCTTTATGATAAGCACATGCCTTTTCCTTTGATCTTCATTGTGACTTCCATTTCAAAGCCTCAAATCAAATAGCTAATTGAAATAGTAATTAAAAGCAAGACCTGGTCCTTCTCACATTCACAGCTGTGCAAATCTGGTCGAATTCCGGTGCCATTATTCCTATTTAATTGCTGTAGAAATGAACTAAGAATAAAGTCTACTGTATCTATGCCTTTTTACATATGAAAAAAAGCTTTTATGGCTCGATGACGTCTTTAACAAAACTACAAATCTACCGAAAATGGAAACTGTGAAACCCACAACAAAGTTTCAGAATCAGAGAACATTCAAACACCCAGTGATACAATTGTAGTTTTCAAGTGGCTGATAGAGGTGCCACTAAAGTTTAAAATAGGAAGACATGGCAGCACGGCATATATATTTTTAAACACATACAATGCCAGTTCTAAGCAAGTTTTGAGGTGTAGGAGGTGGAAATAATTTTGCATTTTTACGTCAGATTTGCCCCAATTTCTAGGGTTTTAGCCTAATCACTTCTCAGGAGAAAATATTCATTGCCTATTTGGCAATAGCAGCACATTTCTTCAATTTTTTCTTCTTTTACTTTTCTGTCTTTACAGTGACATGTACATGCATTTCAAATTCTGCTTTCCTGTAAGGAAAGATACCCATGGCAGTTTCTACTATAAATAGACAATGACTGTATTTATCCCTTGTGTGGAGGTGGCAGTTCATAAACATACATGTGTGCTGTATTTGAACTGTGCAATAGGATTGTCCAAGAACTTAAAAATCAGCAAATACTACAGTTTTGGGTTTTTTTCCAATTCAGATTATAATAACTACTACTAATACATTTAATCTTCAGTATGGATTAAAAAAAAATTAAAAAGATGAAGGGAAAATATAATGCTTTTAAAATATTTTAATTGACGCCTAAATTCTGTGCACTTTAGCTAGATATCAGTGTATTGAAAGGAAAATCCAACCAGCTTATCTCCAAAGACACAGCAGTAACTGGGGACTGCAATGAGAGGGAGCAGCTGGGAAACAAGAAAAACAACATGAGTAAGGATGTTTAAAAAAATTAAATGTGTCACTGCCAACATCTCTGTGATTTTCTTTCTAAGAGTTTAACATAATATCATGGCACTTAGGGACATGGTATAGTGGTGACCTTGGCAGTGTTGGGTTAACAGCTGAACTTGATGATCTGAAAGGTCTTCTCCAACCTAAATGATTCTGTGATTTTATGATCATGTTGAAGTTACACCAGCCTTACACGCAGATGGTTTGTGTGTTATATCCAAGCAAGAAAACAATGGAGGTCTTCAGAAGAAGCGTCAGTGATTTAATTAAAGGAAAATCTACTTCATGCTTCAGTGCAAGGCAGGCACAAGGAGGGGGTCAAGGACTTCGCTCTTCTGTTTTCCTAACATTCAGTCATAGCGAGCTCTCAGCAGCTCTGGGAATTGTTGAAACTCAGACTGTACTTCTGAAGTGCAGATGAAACACAATTTTCAAGAGAACTAGTGCATGAGGAGACCAAGAGCTCCCTAAGGCTGAATGTGTACCCCATGGTCAGGATGAGCAAGGCTCCTGTGCAACCGTATGTGTTTGCTTTGCTAACACTCACAGACATTAAAGATGACATATTTTTAATTTTCAAACAGAAATCCTGAATCTGATCAACAGCACAATTTTTTGCACTAAAAGAAAAACCTCTAATGTGAGCTAAATAATAGATGTTAATAAATTATGAAAATGAAATGTTGCCATTTCAATCAACAGTCACAACAGGCACATCTCTGTTTCCACAGCAATAATAGGTTTTCATGGTGATATAAGTGGTTTGCTTCAAAGACATGATTGTGCATTTTAAGAGTAGGTAGGTCAGACCTGCAGAGAGGAAGGGAATGGTAAGCCTGAGTCAGAAATGGCTTTTCTTGAGAAGGAAGACTCTGATTTAAAGTCAAAGTAAATGCTGAAGAGAATATAAACGATTGTGGCAACTTGACTTATTTGTCAGGAAAATTATAAAAGAGAAAAGTACTGTAACTTGCTAAAGCAGATTGTACCTGACTGGGAGGTATTTGCCTGCAGACTTGCCATGAAACAGCTCCTACATAAACAAGAGCTCTCCTGACAACATGCATGTAGCAAACCCCATACCTATTAAGCAAATAACATATGTTTCTAACTAGGTGTTGGTACTTGAAAGTAAAAGCAAAGATCACATATTTCCACATGATTTCTGTCAAGACACTCTTTTTAACTCAAAGATACATTGAAATTTATACTACGTCTGCATTCAGATAGGCATAAGGGAAGTTGGTAAGCAGTGCAAGGAATTACAGGACTTGGCATTCTTGTTGAGTGATGCATAGGAGTTACGTCTTTTGCTCTTGCAAAGATACTGACTGTTTTGCTAAATGATTTTAGTTATTTCAAATGCCTCTCCAAATCTTTGGTGCCTGTTGTGCCCATTATATATTTATATTGCAAGCTGTTGAGAGGCGTGATGAACATCATCCACTAACCACAGATTTTCCCTGCTGAGTGGATGATCTCCAGCGGCAGGTAGTTCAGGAAGGAGCTTGGTGCTTTGTCTTGTTTTGTGTGTGTTTACAGCCTCTCAGTACACCCATGACTTAAGTTACATTATTTCAACCAGTTCAGCTAAGTGCACTGCATTGCCAATTCTAGTCAAAACTTCCCAGGAAATGAAAAGCACAGTTGCTAGTCCATTCAAATTCTTGATTTTGTAAAATGCTTTGAGGTGTGGGGATGGCAACCAAAGTGGTGCTCCTGCTGTTAATGAGTTACCATCTGCAGAAAGCAGTAGTTCTCAAACTTTGTCCCTGGAAGAAGTTTTGGGCAGTTAGTTCTTTACTCGCTCTTCAATAACTAACCATCTTTGATCAAGACAAAACTGGAGCAAAATACCCCTAGTAAGGTCTCATCCTAACGGATAAATTTAAGATGGAAAGATGGAGCTAGAGGTCCGCAAACTCCTCACTGCTCTTGGTGGGGCCTGCATTGCATTCACTGCCCAGGGCCTGCAACATAAACAAACATAGTATACTTCACATACATGGGAAGCATTCTTGGGTGGGATCTCTCACAGACTGAAACATTTAGAAAAGGAGGGGATAGTGTTTGTTCACCCTTCCTTATAAAGAGTGTGCTATCCAGACACACATAGTTTCAGGACACAGCACAACCCATCTTTCTCTCCTTCTAGGAAGGGAAAGACACAAACACCCCCTTGTCCCTTGTATCCTGCCCCCACTGGCCCCAAAAGGGAGGTAGCACTCTACTTTGTCGGAATGACTAATTAGTAGGGAGGCAAGTTTCCGTCTGAGGGGGCAGTTGCTTAGGGAGGGGCAAATGCAGCAAAACTCTAGCCGTAAGGTTGTGTGGGCTGGTCCTTGCTAGGGATGCAGCAAAAGCAGCGAGTGTCAACACTATCCAAGCCCAAACTGACCCTGTGTGTGAATAACATCATGTTATTGCCTTGATACACCAACAGCCCATTGTCCAAGGTCTCATTGTGAAAGGACTCCCTGAGGCTGGTCCAGCTCTCTGAAGGGCAGTGCCTTCCGAGGTATAATAAAACCTTTGCTCAAGGGCTAGACAATCCTTGCAGAGATCAGAGACAGTAGCTGAGTGAAGCACTGGGAGCTGGATGTCAACCCACCATGCACAGAGCTAAATACAAAATATTTTTGCTGGACCCAGCTTTCCTACAGTTCTACATTATTGGTGAACAGACATTATTCCTTTTCTGTTTTTGCAATGTGGGCCCCTCTGGGGCTTCCTGGAAGGGCTGCAGGCCCCTCTGTGAATATGGAGCCTCATCAGTCCTTGTGCTGCTGCTGGCATCCCAGTGTAAGCATGGAGGTGTCCAGGAACCCTCCTGAATACCAGGTGACAGAATTTAACGATGGTGCCTGTCTGAAATTACATGAACCACAATGTCTCCGCCTGGTGTTTGTTGCCATACATGGCTGTTACTTCAGGGATGTTCCTGCATTGTGACCCAGTGTTTAAGTGATGTCCCAATGGACACTTCCCTGTGCCAGTCAGAGTGCAAGGACTCAGATTCCAAATTTGCTCACAGCTTTTCTTTTATAGAGGCAGGTGAGTAAAATGAATGAGGCGGTTTACTTTCTTTCATTTCTTTGTACTTACAAACTCATGCAGTAAAACAAAGGTGCATTTTTCTGAGGCCAGCACATTAGTTTTTTGTGGAAATATGCTCTTTCTGCCTTGCTTTTCTGTTGTCAGCAGACTAATTCCAGGGAACAGCAGGAGTACCTCTCCTTCCTCTACGTGGGTCAGCTCTGGACATTACACTGTACTCACTGCAAAGTATTCTTTCTAGGTCTTTTCAGTTTGTGAAATTCCTATTTGTGAAATGAGGAAGGGATAGACAAGCACTTTATCACATCATAATAATTGGCTTATCCCAAGCCACCAGGGGAGACCAAAAATCATAGAGATGATGTAATGCATGATGGCAGGAGAACATGCAAGAATTATTTACCATCTCTTCCCTATGCATACTTCAGCTTTAGAGGATTCATCCTAATTATTTCACATATTCATAGGGTTTTCTAAAGGAATATTTGGTAGTATTTCAGAGTGATGCATGCTAAAACAATTCACTTTGAATTAACAACAAGTCTATGAACTGTCTGTAAATATATTAAACCAACTTGCTTATACTAAAAATAATCCATTATGAGTGGGTATCTTTTTATGTGCACAGCTGGGGAAAAAATGGAAGCCTGATATTTATAGAAGCAGAAGTTTGACACTCACATCTTCAAGCTGAGTTTAGCATATCACTTCAAACAAGGTAAGATGGTGATGGGCAGGAATTAAGATCCCACACAGTATCCCATGCAATTCCTTAAACTTCCTGCCTTGTTTTCAGAAGGGAGTCTAGTGAATGGTTTGAATGACAGAAGGCAAGAGGTTGGTCTTTCCAGAGGACTATGTAGGTAAGCCCCCTACCCGTGGTCCCTGTGCAGACAGAAGAAGAAATCCAAAGGGACTCTTGATACCTTTTCCTGTCATGCCTGTGGACAGCAGGACATGTCCATCATACCCACAGCCTACCTTTGGATATGATAATTCATTCTGTGGGGAGACTGGAGGAGACATCGTGCAGTTACAGTGTGGGGAAACCTGTGTTCTGCCATTTACACACACGGTGGCTTCAGAAACTGCAGCTACAGGTGTGGCAGATGGCTGCTTCCTCAGCGCCTCGTGCTGAGCACTGAGGAACAGCCATATGAGACTGCTGCAGCTCGCTGTCAGGGATCTGGGAAGCAAAAATTTCCAAGCTTACTGTTGACAGACAGTCCAGCTTGCCTTGGATTTTCATCGCGACAGCTGTCACTGCTGTAAGATGTGAAGCAAAGCGTAGGGCTTCGCACTGTGACATTCTTGGATAACCTGCCTAGCACAAGGCTCATCCCAACCACTTGCGGTGAGATGGGTTTAAGTATTAAAGCATGGCATTTACTACCCCTGTGCTCTCACCACTCATCACAGTCTTTAGCTGCAACAACTACAGATGATACAATTATATACAATTTACCTCTATTTGCATGATCAGCACCAGTAATGACGTCTTTATGCTGTTACTCATTCAAATATTTTGAAATGTGCTATATCACTGCTATATAGAAATTTATCACACAGAAATTAGTTTTTATGGTATGAATTTGTCTACACGGAGAAGCATGAATGCTCTATACAATGTCTTCAAAAGAAGGCATTAAAAGTTCTTTAGACAGATAAAGACATCATCTTTTAAAATAGTGACAAATGATGTTATGTGTTTCAAAATATTCTTTCTTCACATTTTCCTAATCTTCTATCATCCCAGATGTATAGCTCACTACCTCTATACAGTACCAAATACCCCTGGAAGACTTTTTTTGAGGATCTGCAAGACCTTCAGGGGTCAGGGTGTGATATAAATCTTCCATCAATAGAACACTCTATTGAATTTGAAGACTTCTTTCTCACAGTGTTTGGTATGCATTTCTGAACAGGTAAAATGTGTCTTAATGATAATTAGGAAGCTGCTTTGCTCTATGATGTCTGGTACACACTGGTCTAGAGCAATGGTGGAGGATATCCACTCCTAATCATCTAATCCAAACCAAAAAACCAGAAAGATAACATTGTCAAGAGCTGATTGTTAGTCAGAAGAAGTGAAAGATGACCTGGAGATCTTCCTCTCCCTCCGTGGCTTACATGAGCTAATGTAATTGGAGCTGCCATTCACTGAGTCATGTTTTTGAGCTATGATTCTTTTCTCTGTATCCAGTGGTGTCATTAATGTTGATGCAAACAAAAATTGCCCATGCCTGAAAGCTTTATACTTTGGGTATCTGTTGTGAGGGACATTAAATCAAGAACACTATTGGACATCTGTCTTCTCTTCTAGCCAGGAAAGTACAGAAGACTTTGTACTCCATAGTCACAAAGGATTTTTAAGTTACCAGACCAAATTTTGTACCTCTTTGAGGAATGTTGAGCAGAATGTTAACTGTAAGGCTAACAATGTCACTGCAGAGATAATACAGTAAAAGTGAAATAGCCTTTATAGGGATTGACACTGCAGTTTTTAAAAAACTTTTTTTTTTTTTTTTTTTTTTTTAAGAGTAGAAAGAACATCAACCGCATCTTAGAAAACACCTGAGGCATTTGACTTTTGGGACAGCTCCAAAGACAGGGTGCAACAGCCAGCCATTACTACTGCAGCCAGAAATCAAAATAGGCTTTGCAAAAAACTTTCTTTCTACTCAGGAAAAGTCCGGAATTAAGTCAGTGACCTGCAATAAAGAAGACTGCCATGTGGCACAGGCAAGTCCTGGAAAGGAAATTCTTTGTGTGGAAAGGCCTGTTCCCAATGACAGCCCCAGACAGGGGAGTTTTCACAGCACTGAGAATGTAACCACCAGTTAGTCTGTTGACTATGGTCTATCCATAGGTAAGCCCAGTTGGCTGGTTAGCAGTGAAACAACTAAGAAACACTGTCACAAAGGACACATCAATACAGCAACTAAAATCCTGCTGCCAGCTGAGAAGTCTGAAGTCCCTCAAGGGATATGATGAACAGTGCATGCCAGTAGGTTACTGAAGCTGTTTGGACTGTAAAATCTAGGAGTTCCAAAAAAGGGAACTATAGGGTGGAGCCAAACTTTGGAAAAAGCCTTGGAAGGTCTGGCCTAGAGGAATCACAGGTAGCAAATGATTTCCAGGTCATACAGAGGTGACCTTGCAAGAGGGGAAGTGAAATGGCCATGACCAAGGAGTGAGGATGGAAATCACCAACCAGGAACTAAAGCAGGGAGAAACACTTTCCTTTTTTCCTTTCTGTGAGGCTGGAGGAAGGAAGGAAGAGAAATGCAATTTGTCATGTCTGGAGATAGATGACAGAGGGTTGTCTGACAGGCCGAGTCTCCTGACTCTGATTTAAATACAATTGTACGCCTTGTGCATGCTAAGCACAGCTCTCCTTCCTATAGCTTAAGTCCCTCCACCCGCTACAGATACCAAGCACAAGCAGTGGCTGCTGGAGAGGATGCAAGCAGCAGCACAGATGAAGGGATGGAGTCTGGATCCACACAAGAGGCTGTCATTTGCAAGCTGTCATTGAGCCCTGCTGTGTAAACTGAAGTCTGCATCTCATTCAGCAGGTATGGCTCTCTGTGTGCATTTCTGAGAGCATAGCTAGGGTATCCTGCCAGCACAGTATTCAGCAGCAGCAGCAGGATGCTCTGGGGTAACTGGAAGTCAGACTGTGAGCATCACAGTATCTCACTGGACTGTCTCTCCTGTCATGTAGCAGATAGTCACGCTATTACTGTGCACCAGTTTGTTTCTAATCCCATTCTCTGGAGATCTTAGCACTTTCTGTGACTCTATGCCTGCAACGAGAGCTTGGAAAAGTTATGTGTCTCCTGCTTCCCAATCTGGTTTGCCCCTGCAAGCTGCCTAAAGTGCTTACGGTTTGGAAAACCCTGGCCCACGGGTATGAAGAAGAAGGAAGCATTGAATACAGCAAGGTTCAGAAGCTTTTATCTCAGGTGACTTGAAGTAGAAAGGCTGCAAATCTACCCTAATTCAGCCCTCTCAGTTTGCTACATTTAAGACCCACTCCCACAAGGTTTTTGTGGACATTGTCTATTTATTGGAAATTGCTGAAAACAGTGAGGTAAGATTACCGAGAAAGAACTGCTTCCTTTTGCTAAGAAGACAGTATAATAATGTTACACAGTTTTACACAGATACACAGTGTCAAGATTTACTGCTTGAATGTCCCTTTCACTTCTGCTTAATCAATAGTGATGTTCACCAAGAACCCCTAGAAATTTGTGCTGAGTCCAAACTGCATTAATGTTAGATTGGTAACACACAACTTTTGTATGACCCCATGGTCTTCATGTGGAATGTGAGACCACATCAGTTTGAGTTCAGCTCCCAGTCAGCTCTCATAAGCTTGAATGTGGGTGAAATTGTATTTTAACAGGTGCATTATTTCTGAAAATTTCCTATCCGACTGTCTGTTTACCCTTACACATATATGTGCTTTCACCCCCATGTGAGGTACAGATTGGCAGAGGCAGTAAACTGCCAGACAAGGCTCTTTGCACTTCAAGGAATTTCCTTAAGGAGTAGGCCATGCCCTCAGCTACTCTAAGTCAGTGACTACTCCAGTCTAGCTGAGCAGCTCTGGAGGAGGAATGGGTTAAACCCTGCTTGAAGCTAGTCCCAGGCCCGTGATGGTGGTGCTGGCTGTGGACAGGATGGGACAGCTCTGTTGGAGAAGCTATGTCAGTTTACACCAGCTGGGCACAAGGCCCAGGGCCCTCTCTTTTCCTGTTGACCAGGAAAACACATCTCAATGTGGAGATAAGCCAGAGACCAGGGGGCTTGTGACATGCAGAATACTCTCTCAATGTGAGAGTGTATCCTCTCCCTTTACTATTTGAGGTAAAAAGCTGATAGCTGGGAAGTTTTGTTACTTTGCTACAGATTCAGCATCCTCCTCTGCTCATCACTGTCCCTCTGGAAGAAAGGGGAGTTTTCAAAAATGTTTCAGTCTCTGCAAAGCACACCAAATTCACTCGATTTTTTTCCTCTCATGTTCGTAATCGTGCTCCCACTGAAGCTGTCTGGCAGACTGCCTCTGTGCACAGAAGTGGGCAGGACTGCATCTGCTGAGGTGAGGTGAGTAACCTCACTGTGCACCACACACCATTTTGGGTGTCAGAAAGTGAGCCTCACTTGCATGCTGGTGGCACGATTTAAACAAGGTCTCCATACTCTCACAATAACATTGCAAATGTGTCTGGAGTTGAAAACAGGAGTGCCTGGTCTAATCCAGTCCAGCAGAGCTCTTGTGCCCCTGGCTCTGAACCACGTGAGACTGACAGACAATATGACCTGCATCTCTGCTCTGATTGAGAAGCTAATTTTGAGCATCACATTGCAGGTAGAGGAAGATTTTAGCCATGTAGAAAATGTTACCTCTTCACTTGATTTCTTTTCTCTGTATCTTTGTTTCTCTCTTTAACACAAGACATGATCAATATTTAATTTTTCTCCTTATTATACTCTGCACTGCAGGTCTGGCTTTGCTACCAGTGCTATTATCTGTTACTCTCGGCCAGAAGTTAAGGGATATTTTTCAAAGGGCATTTTTCAAAATACTCTTTCCTGTTTTCCACTCTCTTCCTTCCTTGAATGTTTTTAAAAGCTGCTGCTCTCCCTTCATAATCTTCTTCCCTGCACCTCAGTGAGCTGGGCTGTTTTTTGTCACAGCAAAGCCCAACAATGAATACACAATAGTGAGAACTGGCTGAACAAAAATATTGACTTCAGCTTATGCCAATTGCAGATAAAGTCTGATAAAGTGAACGTGCTTCCCAGGTGAGGGGAGCAGTGGGTAGAAACATATGTTTGACATAAACCAGGCAGCTATCTGCATGTTGAGCTAATCATCTGGCTTGCTGCACGATGATCATTATTTATAAGAACAGCACAATACTGTGAAAAGAGGGTAGTCTGTCATAGTTTGTACATTTCTGTGTGGCCTGCTGAGTGTCAGTCTCTGCTTTCTGCTCTGGCAAAGTGTCCTGCTGCCTAAAGATGGTGCTGACTCACTTATTTTTTTCTCCTCTAAGTAACACAAATGAGAGGTTAAGCTTTTTTTCCCCCACCCACTTCTTTTAACCTCTTTGGCCCTTGCCAGAGACGGTTTCTTCAGTTGTGCTCTGCAAATATGTCTTCATAAACATGTGTGCTTATAAAAGTGTATGGTTTTACTCCATCATGCACAGGTTATTTGCATACTGGGATTTCAGGGAGTTCCATTAAGTGTTTTTTCCATGACTTACATCTAAATGAAATGAGCTATGGGGAGATGAATAGTTTATTTTGATATAGCTTAAAAGAGTTCAGTTAATCTTCCTGTAGGGTTTTAAAAGCATTTTTGAATCAATGTAGTAATTTAACTATGCAGCTAATCCCCATGTAATTCTTTGTCAGTTCTGAAATGTACAAACTTTCTTTATTTAATACAGAAAAAATTTATATTAGCAATATGGGATAATCATAAGGTATTTTGGTCTGCAGGAGGTACAAATCAGAAGACAGACTGATTTCTACCAGCTAAATTACTTGCTCCATTGACTGTCTCTCTGTAATATGCTGAGCTGAAGGCTTAGTAGCACAAATTGACGAAACTCAGAAAATAACAAGAAAAGGGGAATGCAAAACCTGACTGGAGAGAAAAGGTTTAGGAAAAATGAGTGTGGTACCTTGAGAAAGATCTAAAGTAGAGAGTGTCACTACTTTCCAAGCAGTACAAAAGAGGGTGGAGGCAATGATAATGGTGATGACAGGACACAGGGCTAGAGGAGAAAACTGCTGTCAGTGGACCTGCAGACCCCATCAGTGCCCTGGTTCCAGCCAGGCAGGGACTAATTTTTTGCAGTAGCTGGAAGGAGACGTGGCTGGGACATGGAGGTTATTCTATACCACCTCACGTCATTTCTGGGGCAAAAGGTCTCTCTTCTGGGGTAAAGCAGTTTTGACTGGAGGAGAAAATGTGATGAAGGGAGCTGTCTGGCTTAGTCTATTATCAGGGGGTTTCTGTATCTTTTCTTCTACCTTTTGATATTGATTTTGTTGCTGTTACTGTTTGTTTTCTTATCTCATTGCTGTTTTCAGTAAATAGTTCTTATCTCAATGGGGTTTTGAGTGGTAACACTAAATTGGAGAATACCATTCCTAAACCACAAAAACAAGTGGCCTTCATAGTTTTGTCTCAGCTTTCTCACGTTGCCAACGTGGATTTCACCTCTTCTTAGTGCACTGCAAACAGAGAAAAAGGGTGGGGGACAGGCCTTTCCTTCTCCCTTACTCCCTGCAATATGGCCATGAAGAATAGGGAGAAAATTGTGAAATGTCTGATAGAAACATTTCAAAGGCATGGGCCAAACAAAGATAATGTAAACACAAACTCCATTGTCACCTTTCTCAACAGTAAACCTCCTCTTAGCTTCTGCTCTTCATAACTTTGGCATCATCTTCTAGTTGTCTCCCTTCTTGCAAAGCTACCTCTCTTCACTTGTTTCAGGCTTATCAGCCACTCATTTTATTTTGTTGGAGGACTTGTTTGTCAGTTTACTTCTTAATATGCATTAGTATGCATTTATTTCAGTTGGAGTGAAATGTCAAAATCCTTTAAGTCACTTTTCTTTTTTCCCCTTTTCTTTCATGGACCTCTCACTTTCCAGTGAAAGTTAGCATTTTTTGAAATTTCATGTATTTCAACCAATTTGTAGCTGACTTCAATCTCTTGATGATACAAATTCCCAGTTAACTATTTTGGATTTGAAGTGTCTGGTATTTCAGGATTTGGTTTGTCACTTCCAAAAAAAATGACTGAGATTGCTCTTCTGAAATTCCCTGAGTTGCCTCACAGGCAGTTTGAGTCCTAGGTTGTCTTCAGGATCCAGAACAGGACTGTCCGTTGAGATAATGTGGCTGAAAGTTAACATTCAGAAAAGCATGTGTGGATTACGAATACAAGATTGAATCCCCCATCACTGGATCACTAAAACAATTGCTCAGCTGTCAGTTTGGAGCCAGAATTGTCATCTCCACTAATGGTTTTCATAGGTAGCCATTCCTGTTGCTTATTTCAGTAAAGTGCTTGTGAAGGTGACATTTGGGTTCTGACAGGCATCCCGTTATTTTTCTTGCTGCAAGCTTCAGCATCTGACAGCTCATTTTCAGCCATTAACTGGTCCTGGGCTTCCCGTGTGTCCAGATCTTTTATTACCTGAGAAACAGAGTTAGAAGGTGTTGAGGAAAACCTCAGTTTCAACATGTTTGCTGGAAGCTGTTATGTTCATTCCAGACCATTAAGTAAGGCATGGTAAATCTAAGGAAAGAAAATAGTTCTGCACCTGTGTTTCCAGGTGACACACAGTTTTTATGTCTGAGGAAATAAAACCAAGCCAAACCAAACCACCTTGCTCTAAAATACTGTGATGGCAGTTGAGGAAAAAGGTAATTTTCTGCACCATACTCCCTGCTCCTCAGCAGGAATAAACTCACTTCACTTGGTTGCTCCATTTTCAATTGTCAGATGATAAATCCATATATGTCTACACTGGCTGTGCTTTAGTAAAGTCATTAGTTTCCAAAGCAATGTCTAAACAGTAAACCTTAATCATTTATGGGTATGAGTAGCACCAACATATCGAAGCCTTTTCTAACTCACTTCCTAATAAGCCTCCAAAGCTCTTTTCCCAGGTGCATTTTTCCCAGTTACACTAGCTGTGCAAATCCTGAGCTCATTTGTATTACCTTCCTGAAGGAAGCAATGCACTGAATATATAATCATTTGAATACTTTCTACTATTTTTTCAATTCCAAAGCATGTGTTAGGTCAAGTTTTGTGACTATTATTTGTTTCAGTGTTACTGTTACTGTGATCCTCATGGCAGGAAGCAAAAAAATGTTGGCATTTGGTGGAGGCTTTGAAGCCTCAGTAATTCAGTTGATTATTCTGAAAGATGTGGTTTAGCATTCACAGCAATAAATGAATGGATGACTTGCACAGTTGTTATGCTTTTGATTTACATATCAAACTTCAAAAGTTTTGTCTTTGAAGCAAGAGTTGTTTGATTAGGGCTGGCAGGAAAGATTGGCTGGATTCACCCATTTGTTGGTTATGTCTTTCTAACAAAACTCATGATGGGATGACTGGCGGCCTGTCTCAGTGAACTCTTCTGCATGCCACACGTGTTGTGTCTTTGTGCGTTCTTTCAAATTTGTGTACCATGGACCCAAAAGGCATTCTTTTGACACCTGCTGCTAACTGGAAGTTCAAATAATTTTTCTGACCTATTTTGAGATTGCTAAACCTCATCATCAACTGAACCTGAAACACCTCACAGTTACAAATCTTGGCATCATGCTCCTGCTTTTAAAAATCCTTGCAGTAGATTGTAAACACTAGGAACACAGGGAGGAAAACTAATTTAAAGATGAATTTGTTTTGGAAAAGGGTGGGTGTGACTGGGATTACTTTAGAAAATGAAGAAGGCAGCACAACAGCACTGGAGCAGTAATGTGGTGTCAGATGCCAGACTGTCAGAGGTGGTGGTCAGAAAAGTCTTGGATGGCTTTGGATGTCCACGTCTAACTGTTTCTGCACTTTCTACCTGTAAAAGCAGGCAAAATGCTGCTGTTAGACAAAGTGGGAAGACAACCAAAGGAGGGGAAGAAGATGTGACTACATTAATGATCCTGGCTTTCACTATAAATGCTACCATTTAACCACTTTGCCTTCATGAGGGAGTACTTTGAATAGCAGAGATATTCAGGAGTGTGAGGTGCCATGGGACTCTTCAGTGTCAGACAGGACTTCTATTAAAATACATCTGAGGACTTCTATGTACTTTGAGCAGTAAGCATATGGATACGAGATACAGGACCTCCCGTATCTCACATCCATAGTTTGGGTTTTGTTACGAAGTTCAACTTGTGGTTTCTACTGATTTTCCATGTTCTTTTAAAGATTCCCCTGTGTTCTACAGCCTTTGGCAGAGTAAAACTCCCATGTGGGTGAAGATCATGACACATCTGCTCTGTGTCAGCAGAGGTGCACCTAGAGCAGCTTAGGCCTAGCCCTTGGTGCTGTAGAGCAGAAGTTTTCTGATGGAGTGGCTACTCTTTCACTCCTCTGCACGGACTTTTCTGTGAAGAGTGCTGACCACCCCGGCTGACTCAATGTTGGACTGTATTGACTATGGGTTTGAAAGGTCTGAATTCAGCTGCAATCGTTCTTCCTGTTGCAACAGATCCCCAAGAATCAGTGCCTTCTGCTACAGAGTGTGAGGATGCTATTGCCTGTCTCATGTTCCCACCTCTGTGGCTGACACCATGGCCCCTTCTCCATGTCCTGTGGCTAAATTATGCACATATTCACTGTTGTGCTTTGCGGAGTTTTTCAGGTACCTCCGAGCTATTCAGGGATCTCAGCTTCTCCTTCCTCCTACCTTGGACTCCCTTTACATGTCTGTGTTTACCCACAGGCCTTTGTCCTGTCCAGCAGAGAACAGTGCAGCATTTCCATGTAAATTATATTACCTAGCCAGCTGAGATACAAGTTTTGCATCAGCAAAGCTGTGGATGAAGTCTGTGTTTCTGCTAAAAGCAGGGGTTATGTTTCCAGACATCCACACAGTCCATTATGAATATTTTTTCTTCTTTACTTCTAGATTTTTCTTCAGTATTTAATAGCACTGTCACCTAGAACAGTTAGCTTAGTCCTGCAAATTTGCTACAGATGTGTTTTAAATCTCACTACAGATTCAAGGGGAATTGGTGTTCCTATATCTGTTTTGGCATGTGTCTTGGGATGACTTTATGATGTGTATCCCCTATCACCACTCTATGCCCAGAAGATGAATCCTGTGCCTTTAAGACTGGGTGCAAGAGGAAAGCAAACTTTTCAAAACAATTTCTCAAGGACACACGCAGCTCTCTCTGGGCTCGGCGGCAGAGTGTGGAGGGCAGCGAATTTGCTCTTCAGACAGCTCTCAGCTCCCTTTCTCCAGAGAGGGAGAGTTTTCCTCTTTTTTGGATTTCTTCCTCCTTCTTCTTTTTTGGGACTGTTCTACAACATTGGACCACACCAGGGGAGAACTCCTTTTCCAAGGCCT
Source organism: Daphoenositta chrysoptera (assembly GCA_013397915.1). Taxonomy (NCBI): domain Eukaryota; kingdom Metazoa; phylum Chordata; class Aves; order Passeriformes; genus Daphoenositta; species Daphoenositta chrysoptera. The sequence continues at coordinate 406,956 of VZRO01006937.1, forward strand.
CCTGGAAGGGGCCCACCAACCCAGCTCTGAGGAGGGAAGAGGCCACACCCAAAGAGGACTCTGAATTTTTCCAGGTTTCTCTCCACAGTGAGAGATTTTTTTGTTTTGGTTTGGTTTGGTTTGTTTTGTTATTTAGTTTTGTTATCCTTTCTGTGTGTTTGTTTAATAAATAATGTTTCTCTCTTTCACTTTCCTTCGAGGAATTTTTTTCTTTCCCGAACCTGGGTTTGGGGGAGGGGTGGTGGTAACCTGCCTTCCCTCAGAAGATATTTCTCCTCTAATTTGGCTGACCCGGCACAGCATGGAAAAATCTGATCTTCATTCTGTGAGAAACTCTCAGCAGAAGGGATTCTAGTCAGCCATAGACAATTGGGACAGGACAGAGGAGAAGCTTTGCTCTGGCACATGGATGTTCCAGGTCTGTGTTGGGCTGTATCCTCGGGGAAACAGCCTGAAGATCCTTGCATTGCTAGAGCCTGTGCTGTTTCACTGCTAACGAATTAGACTTTTATCCCTTGAGTTTGCAATTTTTCCCTTGAGACAGTATCAGCAAGTGGGATTTCAAAAGCACAGGAAATTGCTTTACCCTCCTGCCACTGAAATCAGAGTGTTTTACCCTTGGGATCAGTAGGAGGAGAATTAGGCCCATATTGAGCTCTTCTGAAAATCCTATTCTTTAATGAAAAGAAAAATGGGATGTTGATGGCTGTGTTCTAAAACCTCTTCATGAAGATGGAATTTTAAAAGCATGGATGGGTGCTGCAATTGCCTGTGTGACCTGCCATTTCATCCCCAGATGATGGTTTTTCCTTTATGAATGATACTTTTAATTGCTTGTGAGATACGATGCCTCATCTAGTGAACATTATTGTGACAGAGCAGAGGCTATGGAAAAACTGGTAATCTATAGTAGCAGAATTTGGCTGTTCTGAAGCTGTCTTTGTGTTGCAGCATGATAACGGAGAAAAAATAAGCCTATGTTGTGATTAACACTGAGACAGACTAATTGCCCTTTTTTTTCCTCTGTGAATACAGTGGTTAAGTGAGCAGTAGTAGCTCCCATAACAACAGAAAATAATTTTGAAAGAGCATATGTTTCCTCTTAAAATATTCTCAAATGAAGCACATGTTTACATTAATTGAGAAAACACCTGTGTAGGTGAAACTGTTTGGCTTCATTTCTGCAGAAATATAGGCTAAGCCATTAAACAAATTGAAAAATTTATGTCCTATTCTTCTGTTATGAAATGGAACAAAATGAGTGGCATCCACCCTTTGAGAACCCACCACTCAAGACAGTCAAGGATAATACAGCCCCCACACCCTGAAGTTTTGCTGGTGGTATCTGCAGAATGAAAGATACAAGTCCCATGTTTACACCAGTTCATCAATGTTTTGGGAACCTTCATGCTGCATTGGAATTTTGCTCTTTTCCCTCTACCTCAGTGGACTTTCGCTCAGCAGTGTGGACACTTACAGTATTGTTCAGACTCCCTCTCCCTTCTTCCCTCATCTGCTTTGTTCTCAGTACTGCCCACTTTCTTCTGCAGACTGATCTGAGAGTCAGATTTTGTAATACACGACTTATTCACCAAGGCTGCATCGGGCACATGTGTAACTCCTTCAGCGGTTGTTTGATCACCTTTTTTCATTTCCACCTAAAAGGCAATGAGAAGGAAGTTCCATCTCAGTGAAGGTGACCAAGAACTTCCTGGAATCTACACAATTGCATTCACTGTCAGCGAATAGAGGAAAGAGTTAACAAAATCCTGCACCTGACTTCTGATTCTTTTTCAGACAGGTGAGCAGCTGCCCTGGAGAAAGGTTCATTAATGCTGGTAACGTTGAAACAAGACTCCAAGTCCTAAATACTCACCTTGGCCCATCTCTGGCTGATCCTGGACTCTATTTGGTAGAAGACAGCATGTGAATCATCTTTGCCTTCCAGCTGTGTTTTGAACGCATTGTGGGTCAAGACCTGCTCATTAATTTTTCCTGCATGTTCCATCTTACTCTTAGCCTGAGCTGTCATATGTCCCTCTCTGTTTGCTTGAAGACTACCAACTAAATCCCCACTGCACAGATATACAAATGCATGAGAGCTGTACAGTGTGGTTAAGATTCAGTAAAAAAAGAAAAAAAAAGTATATAGTAACTTGCATAAACTTTAACAATTGCTTCCTTCTTGTAATTTGTTACTCCCCCAGGATGTCCCAGTTTATGCCCTAGCTCACTGGGACACCCAGGTAGAAACAGGGGCTGAGTGTGGAAGAGTCAGGTAAGAAAAGACTACACTGTCCATTACAAGAGCTATGCTGAACTTTTTTTTCTTTTTGGGCAGTATCATTTTGCCAATTAACTTCGTGCACTGTTCTTAGTTTGTACAACTTAACTCTATTTAACTTTGCTGTGCCATACTGCCACTGCGAGCCAACATCAAAACAAAGAAACATTTCAACAATGTTTTTGCATGTCTGGTTAGGGTGGTCTCTGCTGACCTCAAGGTGACAGACAATCCACCTTATGTGTAAACTCTGATATACTAGGCACTGAGAAGCCCAAAGACTTCTTCCTGGGCTGAATAAGATAAATATAGGCAGGATGTAAAGTCTGTGGCCATTTGTTTCTACACACACATAGTATTGCAAAAACTTAAACTTCTGGGAGGAGGTCAGTGTGGTGCTAAGTTTTGACTGACATGCTTGTGAAGCTAAGGAAGGCTCAGTCCTCTTTTGGCCTTCATAGTTCCCTCCCCTCCCCTCCCCTCCCGTCTACTCCCCGTTTGCCGTCTGGAGAAGGGAGCACCGAGCGGCACAAGTGGCACACTCAGCTGCGCTGTGGTTTCCATTCCCAGCACTCGAGGGCAGTGTTGGTTTACTTTTGCAGCATCCGCGGTCCCACACCGGAGTTAGTCCGTCTCTTCCAGCCCCACCGGCAAAACCCCGGCCTCCGCTAGGACGTGCAGTTTCCAGGTAAAGAAGTCCCATTGCTGTGTTTACCCGAATCCGCCTCTTCAATATTGTCTCTTGACCCTTGTGGGGATACACGGGGTGGTTGCACCAGGAGGAACAAAAACTTCTCTATGTGCGGTGGGGTGTCTTCGAGGACTTTAAACGTTGGCAGGTTTGAAGAAGTTAGATTTGCATGTAACAAAGGCTTTATTATGGAGATCACCTGTGCAGATGCAACAGGAGATTTTGAAAATACCGAAGTTTGTGTTAAACAGAACAAACACGAGCAATTACTACACGTTTGCACAACTTAAACCAATCTGAACAGTCTTACACATTTCCCTGGATACCATATAATAAGGTAGACTATGTGCATGAGAAAATGACAGCCTTGAAATCTTACAGGCTCTTGAAAAGACACTCAGGACCTATGGGCACCATGAATGCCTTCAGGAGCACATTGTGTTTTGCCTTAAACTTATATCTGCACCTTAACAAGGTGTTAACTGCTACCGACTCCCAACGATAGGAAGTGCTTGCTGCCCTCGTGTCTTCTGGACGGCCACTCTACAATCCTTCAGTCTGGCATGAGACATACTTAGGCACAACTGGTCAGCTTTCTCCAATTAGTACTGCACCATTTAGTGGGGTCTGAAGAAAAGCTGTGATACCAAATCTGCTTTCAACCGTCAGAAGGCCAATGGAGATGCTGAATCACCCAGTTTTTGGGTTGAAATATGAACAGTCTCCAGGCAGATGTGTGCAATCTGACTTTCCCCTCATATCCATACCCTAGTCACTTTCTGTGTGCTTGGATATTTGCTTCTATTCATGCACAGATGCAGGTGGTGATCTTAGCACGAAGTGGCAAAAACCAGTCTCTGGAACATGTTTGCTCTGCATCAGGGACCACACAATTATTTTGGCCTTTTCTTACTTTTCATGAGCCCTGATTTGCATTTGAAACCGTCCGTGTGGCCTTATGACGTTACACAATATTACTTAGTTTTATTCTTGGAGATGGAACAAAATCTTTCTAGTAGTCAAGGAGGCCATCAATAAAAATGGTATTTGGTGTATTTATTAATGACTTACCAGCAGGAACCACAGGACCAGACATATGCATCTCTGTTACAGCTAAACTAGGCTGAATGGTCTAACAGATGACAGATCAGTCAGATGTTCATATGAACAGCAACATGCCAACAAGTTAGCACTACTAATAGCCCTTCACACTGCACTCCTTCTGAAGCTGCTTAAAAAAATAAGTAAAACTTATAAAATTAAAGTGGAACTGGAGGTCAAAATAAAAATTATAAGGTCAAGTGGACTTGCTGTGTTTTAAATTTGAAGGCTGAATTTCCAGCCTTCCTAAAAGCTTGGGACTTTTCAACAGTGGGGAAAAAACTAGAAAAAACTGCTTACTTTAAGTGCAAGTAGAAACTCTGATATTTTTTCAGGCAAAGACTAAATTTGGGGGGGTTTTATAAATAAATCAAATCCTCAGTCTTGACCATTTCTAAAACCACATATAGACAACACCATCTATTAGTTATGGGGTTTGGAAGCATGTTACCCTAGTGGCACCAGTAAAACTGAACCATGAATCCAAAATGTAATGTTTTTTCACCACTATACAGGAAGAAACGTAAGTATTTTGTTCTTCAAAAGAAATCAGGGCTCTACTGTTCTGAGTTTCTCAGATTTTGGTTCAGACCTTGTGTATATTACAGCCAATAAACTGACTCCTCATGACTCCAAAGGGTAGGGACAAGGGATGATTTTGTTGTCCTGCTTATCAAAGGCTTTTGATTTGTCCTCAGCTGTGGGAATTGCACACAGTTTGGACTTGTTGACACTTTGGAAGGAGCAGGGAGCTGAAGTGCTTTGCCTGGTGCCTGGCTCAGTGAATAAGCTTTCCCCTGAGTGTTCATCACTTCATGCACCCCACTCTGTGCAATGATATCTTTCCTCCTTTAAAGCACAAAGACATTTTGCACAAGTTAATGAGACTTTTACTGATAGTATGACATTGCTTTTCAGACACTGGAATTGATTTTTACCAGCACTAAGCTACTCCGTGGGCTCAAAGGAGTGGCAATCTCCACCAGTTCCTAATCTCACAGAACCCTAATCTCAAAGTGTGTCCATACTGAGAGTTTTCCTTTTTCTTCATCTATGAGGAGCCTTGTTCATGGGCTCTTTGTCTTCCAGGGGCTTGGGAAGATGTGGCAGATTCAATCCCACTAAAGTCAGATGTACCTGTGTAAGGGGTAGGGCAGGGGGAAGGAGTAGCTTCAGGGGCCTTCAGGTCATGTTGCAGCACAGAAAAACTTGCCCAATATCAGCCCCGATGGTGTAAAATCTGGAGGTTAAGGCCTCCTAGGAGACTTGACTCAGTAGACAATGCCATGGAAACAGAAAAGGTTACTGACTCTCATACTTTTATGCCAGGCATGTCACTACCCTCAAATAATTCTGCTTAGCGTATTGTCCACCAATAAAGTAATTTCCAGGCAACTTGAAGGAGAGTACATAGACTATCATGCAAGTGACAGGTGAAGCACTCTCCCGAAAAATACATACAACTGTCAACATTTGGAAAAGCTGACTTTTCCTGCAGCAGTTTTGTTGGAAGTATCTATCAAGGAATGCTTGGCTTACCTCACCCAAAAAAATGAAGTCTCAGAGAAAACATCTTTCACAGTAAATATGTTGGGAAATATGCAGAGGAGAAAGTGCTGTTCAACCCAAAGGACATGCCACCAGCACAAAAATGGTGTACACTATCCTAGGATAGAAAAAGGGCAACAGTGGAAAGGCTTCCGGTTTTGGATGAAAGAACATAGTGGCAGATGGGAGGATGAGATGTTTCTGCACTGTTAAGATGGGACTTGATCCCTCACTGAACAAGCATGCCACATATTAGTCTGCTAAACAAGATGCTGGAGATGTCCTGCTAATCTCCTTTTCAGTGTTGACCAAGTGATTCAGCACATGGAATGTCCTTGTTGTGCACAAGAATAGTGCCTGGAGCATTGAAAGCAATGAAAACCTAAGGCTTGTCCAGTATGAGTAGCTTGAAGACACTGCGGCATGCCATACAGTTGTGCAAGTTTCCTGATGCAAATTCTATTTCATACATCAGAAAAATTTTAGGCAGTGCTCAAGGGGCTTAGCACCACAATGTGAAATGTGGGCCTTTTTTTGGTGGAAATGGTTTTGTTACGATGAAAACCAGATGGCAGTCCCAGTGCAATGATAAACTGCCAAATCTGTGGTGTCACTCAGCCTAACTGGCAAAGACTGGCAAAGATCACAGAATCATACTGGGGTGCTTATCAGACTGCTGCTCCAGCTGTGTCCTGCAGACACGCACACCACTCCTTCCCTCCACCTCTGCTCAGGTCACTCAGAGCAGCTGATTAGGCATGGGGCAGGCCCATGAGTTAATGCAGTCTATCAAATACATCACAAGTCACAGCTCCACAAGTACATCTATATATCAGATACGTCAGAAGATTCACACACATCGTAATTCAGGTCTTTTAGGCCACATACATCAATTTCACCCTCAAGGTGAAGGATGCATGTCTGGTCAACACATAGTGACATAAGTCCTGTCCTGTGCACTTCTGGAGTTTCCACTCTGCCTGAGGATGGTTTGGTCCATTTCTTCTTCATTTATTAAGTCAATTTATCATTGCATACTGAGATGCAAGATATGCCTGAGGAAGTCTATGGACTGCTTCCATGGAAATGTCAACATTCTTCATGTTAGTTGATGTGATTTCTTGTCTTTCTAAATAGTGATGGCTGTGTCACACAGCACATAGTGACAATACTCAGAAATTAAGAAAGCCACCACTGAGGACAAACAAGAAGTCTAGAGCCATCTGTCTTTCTGCTTTTTCCCCTAGTCTTGGTAGCACGTGCATTAGAAAACCATCTCTAATACACCATAGGATAAGATCTTTTGGGAAGTCACCACAGCACTGCTGCAATCAGTTCGTGAAAGATTTCTCCTGAGTATCCATCCATTCTTGGCAATTTGTCCCAAGTTGAACAGGGCTGGCCTGTAAGGTCATAAAACTGTAGAGAGTTCTTGGACTGCTGAAGATCCCCTTGGACATCTGCTCCCACACATTCTGAATTCCTGCTTGTAACACTGACTGGGGATACCTGCTTGCCCTTTCATCTTAGATTTTACTTTATATTTGAATGGTCTTCAACAGATCTGTCTGCTTAGCTGAAAATTCCACTTCGTCATAACTAAGCAATTCTAACAAAGTTCATTGGGGGAGAAAGGGAAGGCAAAAGAGATACATAAATTAAAAAAAAAAAAAAAAAAAAAAAAAAAAAAAAGTTGAAAATGTGATCTAGTGAAATGTTTCACTGGGAAATCCACATCCTATAAAATTACTTTTCATGCATCAAGATTCATTTGGTATGTTGATATAAGATTGGCTCTTCCAGAAACAGGCAATGAAGAAACTAATTTCCCATAGTTAAACTGGAAAACATAACCACTGTTACTTTCACCTGCAAGTAAATAAGCAGTCTAAACCCAGCTCATCATAACACAGGGAAAAATTAGCATTAGTAGGAACTCCAGTATTATCAGGTAACACTTGAACAGTGGTCAGAATACCAGCTTTGCACCTCTAGTCTTAAGGAAGAAAAAGAGCATATTTTCTCTATGTTGAGCAGTGAAAAAAGGTCACTTGATTTTGTTTGTCACAGCAGGCCTCAGTATTTACCTGATTTCATTCCCACCTGCAGTTCAGTATCTCTGCTTAAACCAGAGCACATGCTTTTCTGGGCCTTCCTAATGACTGTGATATCTGTTCCCTATTGAAACTGCACCACATTTCTGGTTCTAATTTATCTCAATTCAGCTTGCAGATTCTACCCAAGAGACCTCTATGTCTATGCCACTGCCAGCTCAGAGACCCTGCTATGATCAAATTTCCCATGGATGCATTTTGAGCCTGTTGATCAATCTCTCCCTCCCTTTATGCCCCAGGAGTCTCTTATGTTAATGCTTCTCAATTTCTAATTGTTCTGAGATTTTTTGCTAGAAGTCTCTGCAGCTGAATGGCATTCTTCTGGAAACAACACTTCCTGAATTTGTTCTCATACTCTTTTCCCTTCTACACTTTTGCACTTCTTAAGAGACACTACTCTTTTTTCACAAGACTGGAAGAGCAATATGAATATTATAATTGTTTCCTTGGGGAAGATTGCCTCTGGAAATCGAGATTGCTTTTTTTTTTTTTTTTTTGCTATACTGTTAATAATTTATATTTTTTAGGGGTGGAGAGGAACACCTTTGGCAAATCTTATTTTATCTGCTACTTCACCAGATGGGAAATAATCTTCCCCTCACAGTAGGGATTATACTCCATACACAAGTATTTCTTTTGCACTTAATTCCCCCTATAAAGCACATAAAGTAATACTACTTAAGCTGCAACATCACTACAATGCATCTGTCATTGAGGATGGTAAAAACATCTGACTTGTAGTCATGTCTGCTGAGCAAAAATCATGCCTGTAACTTTAATGGCAGTGCTTTCTCTTGGGACAGATATTGGAATAAATTCCAGAAGTCCACAACTCCTGCTTGTTGAATAACATTGGCTGAGTCTACATGCCTCAGACTTGTAAGCACACTACACAGCTTTGAGGACAATATGGTTTTCACATGCCGGTCTCTTCCATGCAGCAGATAACTTTTCTAGAGCATCCATGACCTTTCAGCTTTGTTGACATGACTGATAACTACAGAGAGTCACAGAGAAATTGTGGATGTCCCATCCCGGTCGGAATTCCCTGTCAGAGGCCAGAATGGATTGGGTTTTGAGCAGCCTGGTCTAGTGGAGGGTGTCCCTGCCCATGCTGGGGGAGGTTGAAACAAGATGATCTTTAAGGTCCCTACCAAGCCAAGCCATTCTGTGATTCTGTGAAAATTTAGTCTCTGCACCATAAAGGTGGTGAGCTGTCCCAGTTATTTGGAGCTCTATTCTTTCCTGTCTCAAGGCCATGCCTGCTGTACCTGACCCTTGTGACAAGCTGCCTTCAAGCTGCCCTTTTTCGGTCACTAGTTTCATGCACAAAGTGGTTGTTTTGCAGATTAATTCCCAATTTCAGAGTCCTTGCATATCTTCTTGTACCTCTCCTGTTAGTGTCAGGCCCTCTCAGTGCATTGCTGACACCAACAGAAGCACAGACACAGAAGATGTATTCAGCCACTTTGCTGTGGTGCCCAGTGACAGGACCAGAGACAGAACTGAAACCTGGGAGGTTCCTCCTGAACATCAGGAAACCCTTTTCCATTGTGAGAGTGACCAAGCACTGGCACAGGTTGCTCAGATAGATGGAGGAGTTTCCCTCCTTGCAGGTATTCATAAGCTGTCTAGGCACTGTCCTGGGCAAGTGGCTCTTGGTGGTCATGCTAGAGCAGTGGGGCTGGACCAGGTGCTCTTCAGAGGTCCCTTCCAGCTTCAACCCGACTGTGATTCTGGATGGTTTAGTGTCACTGAAATCAGCGTTTCTCTTCTGGAAATACTTACCTTTTGATAACTACGTTATAACTATGTTATGGAAAAGTTCTGCCTGAGAGGTTCAGACCGCTGTATTATAAGCACATCACACATGTAACATATATACATATATACATATATATATATATATATATATATATACACACATATATATACTGCTTTGAAGTACATGCTGAATGACACACCAAGTAGGGGACAGCACAGGAACCACTCTAGGTATTTCATGCCATAAATATATTAATGAAGCAATACTACTGTCCTTAAAATAGATAGAAAAGAACCCCCTAGCCATTGCCAATGTCTCTCAAAAGTTATCTTTAGCAAAAAGTTACAATTTTCTAGCGTTAAATATTTATAGGCATATGGGAATACCAGTGCTGCCCGTCATCAAGATGGCTTTGAAATAAGTTGTTTGAGATGGCAAATCTATATGACAGGACTCAGGAAAATGAAATCACTAAATGAGGTGAAGCACATTTAAAAGTGTAGAAAGAATTTACTGCAGCGTGTAACGGAGCTGTCAGGCAGACTAGATCCCTCACTTATTGTTACTGTTGCTTCACTGCACTTTCATATGACAAGGCTCTGCTTTCTCTAAGGAGACTGACTGCTGTGCCCTGACTGCATTGGATTCTGTAACAAACATCCTTCCCCCAGTGCAAGAAACAGCTGGTTAGTGGCAGGAAAAGTCTTGAGTCTCAGTTAACTCGAGAGATCTGTCAGAAATGAATGCAACTCTTTAAATGATCCTGTCAATGTAAGCAGTCTTTTCTACTGCAACAAGAAGATGGAGCAGACTTCTGGTGCAAATAGGAAGTTGGGCTCTTATTTAATAAACAAGGGTCTTCAGGGTTTGGTGAGATGTTGAGCTTTTTTAGCTGTCTAGGGCTGTTGGAATGGCTCGACCATGATGCACAGAACAGGAGCTGTCAGTCACCAAATATCATTCAAAGCACCATTTCTCCTTGTAGACATTTGGGACTAACCTACAAAGACTCCAGGACCATAGGGCATTTAGGCCAGACAGCAGCTGCTGTAAATGCAACCAGTAAACTGTTGGGCTAGTAACCAAAGGAAAGAGCCACAGTGGACAGCCATTCACAGTGCACAGACTTTGCTGGTTCTGCAGGACCTGAGGACTGTGCTGCTTCATCTATCAGGATTAAGTATATGGAAGCAAAGTGCACTCTTGTAACAATGCCATTTTTCACTGTTGACAGATCTTGTCACAGAATGGGCTTCCTTGTACTGTAAAGCAGTTGGATACAATGGGGCTAAGCATAGTGTAATAGCAAAGACAGATTACAGCAAAACAGACAACTTAGAAAGGGCTGGACCTTGGCCAGGCAATGCATAGCTGTGATAGGAAGCAGTGGGGAAGACCCATAGCTCTTGACTTTTCACACCCATCAGCGCCCCAAGGTAGGGTGCAGCCATCTGACTGCACCCCTCCCCAGTGGAATTGCTATGCTTTGCCTTTGCAGTGGTCTTCCACACCAGTGTGCTGGCCCTGGTCCCCAGGAGCAATGCTGCATGCAGCATGATCCAGCTTTTCTGCCACAACCCAGCATGGAGCCAAGCATTCAGCCTTGTCTCTGCAGAAACTGCCTGACAGTTGATGCAAGGAGCAAGGCAGCAGTCAAATTTTTCATTCCATTAAGTATTCACACTTTCTTCCCCTGTCTTGCTGTTGTTGTTTCTAAACATGACAGACAATAATCAGAAAACAAAAGCATTTACATTCTCTCCACTGGCAAAGCAGCACATTCACAACCAACATCAAAGGTGGGTTTAGCGATCATTAGTGCAATACTGCACTTCAACATGATCAAAGCAATCAGGGCCCAAACACAATAAAGAAGATGGAGCTCTGATTCAGCTCTTCCATAAAAGGCAATGATAAAGCGATCTGGGGAGAGGGTGAAAGCACAGTAAGTATGTGAGGGCACGCAGCTGAGATATTCTTTTACATCAAAACTATTTCTCATTTCATATCCAATTATACCTCTGAGCTGTTCGGCCCAACATTTCTGTCATCTCTGGCTTTCAATTGACATTGCAAATTGTGGAACAGAAAAAACTGCCATAAAGCGTGTCTCAGCTGAAATTCCTCCTGAAGTGTGTCACTGCAAATGGATAACTCTTTGAGAGCTGGGATACTTGTGCTGGCCTTACTGATGCTGCCAGCCAGCCTCATTCACGTTTGGGTGAGGGACTCTTTAGTTACCACCTTGTCAATGAAAATAGCCCTTTTGCTTTACTGTTTAAATCACAGAATCATAGAATGGTCTAGGTTGGAAGTGACCTTAAAGATTGAGCAGTTCCAACCCCCCTGCCATAGCCAGCGACACCATTCAATACACCATGTTGCTCAGAGCCTCATCCAAACTGGCCTTACACACTTCTGGGGATGGGACATCAACAACTTCTCTGGGCAACCTGTTCCTGTGCCTCACCACTCTCACAGGAAAGAATTTCTTCCTAATATCTAATCTAAACCTACTCTCTCTCAGTTTGAAGACATTCCCCTTTGTCCAGTCACTACATGCTCCATTGTAAGGACCCCCTCTCCATCATTCTTGTAGGCTCCCTTCAGGTACTGGAAGGCTGCAATTAGGTCACCCCCAAAGCCGTTTTTTTTCCAGGCTGAACAAACCCAGTTCTCTCAGGCTTTCCTTAGAGGAAAGGTGATCTATCCCTCTGATCAACCTGGTGGCCTCCCAATATCCTTCCCATGCTGGGAGCCCAGAGCTGGATGCAGAGTTCCAGGTGGGGTCTCAGCAGAGCAGAGCAGAGGGGCAGAATCCCCTCCCTCCCCTGCTGCCCACGCTGCTTTGGATGCAGCCCAGGACACGTTTGGCTCTCTGGGCTGGGAGTGCTCATGGCTGGGCCATGTCCAGCCTCTCACCCACCAGCACCCCAAGTCCTTCTCCTCAGGGCTGCCCTAATCTGTTCATCCCCAGCCTGTGTTGATAATAGGGGCTGCCCTGAACTAAGGTAGAAGGTTCAAAGTAGAAAGCTCTAAGTGCAAGGACAATGGTCTTTGTGACATTGGGTATCCATAGCCAGGGTAACAAATGCCACTGAAGGCAAAAGTGTAGAGATGACATTAATCAAGGCACTGTAATGGACTGATCTTTTTGTCTCTTGGACTTGTGCAGCTCAGGCCACAAAAGTGCATCTTGAAAATCCCGTATCTTCTCATCCCCTCATCTTCTGCCTGACTGGGTGCAACTCTGAAATTCTAAGCTCAGCTTTGTCTTAAAACCATTGAAACAGTCTCTTCTATATGAGAGATGCATCATTTCAATGCCTTCTCTAGCAGTTATGTATTTTCTCTGAATTAATGTTCAAAATTACTGAGAGGGGCTGTGAGGGGAGTGGTTTTGAGTTTGGGTGTGGGAGGGGCTTTGTAGGGGGCAGGTTGGATTAACAAGACCTCAGATCCAGGACTCTGGTCCTAAGTATGTTGCCTGTGACTGCAAAAGAGTCAGTCTTCTCTTGTGTAAGCAGAACCACAAAAGCTTCTTAAGCCTTTCTCTGGAAGATGGATTTTCCACACTCGGAATGGCTCGTAAAGAAGACGCTTTAAAGATGTATCTCGGGAAGAATAGAAACAATTGACCAGACCCAGGAAAAAGAAAGACATTCAGTGATATTTAGCAAAGCAGGGCACTGGTTTGGAAGAGGCAAAGCATCAGGAATATTGGCATGTTGTGTCAACAGCAAATTAAGCCAGGAAGAAAGGGAAGCAACTGAGTCATGTGTGTTGAAAGAAGGAGCCATGGCAAGTCGGACACAGGGCAATTCAGTAACAGAGCAGGGAAGTTCTGCAGGGAGAGGAGACTATTTTGCTTTGAAGGATGAGATGAGTAATAAAGTTTGAGGCAGAGAGGTACTCAGCATGTTGGCAGTGAGTGTAAAATTGATGCTCTTGCACTCACTCTCACAAAGCTTCATCAGTATACACAAGTGAGCTCTTTGTATCATGAAATGGCTTCAACTGGATAGCATTCCCATTTTTGCTTTATAAATACTCACTGTCTTCTGGGTAACCACAGCATACGCCTAAGTCCTACCTAGTGGAACGTCTTGAAATTAGCCTACCTCCTCTTTCAGAAGTAAAATGGGTTTTCTTTACCAAAAGCTTCAAGGTCACACAATGAGGGGGTATAGTGACCTCTGGCTCTTCAGCACTGAGTCAAACATGCATGTAATTCCTGAAAAGAGCACAGTATGCAGGTATGGAGGCTTTGGGGGCTGGCCTGCAGAGCAGAGGGTGTAAACCAGCAAGCAGAGAGCACTGGGGAGAATTACAATCTGACGTGAAAGGTACCTGGGCATTTTTTGCTGCTCTGGTTTTCCACTGTGATTGGGATCCTGGCCAAGCACTGTCTTTGTCCATTACTTACTGCTCAGTCCTATTCCTGCTCTTCCCATAACCAGCTCACGTTTTCAGTGAGCACTTGGGGTAGGGAAGTGGAGAATTTTGATCTATAAGGGATAATCACGGCATAGAATTGCCATTTTAAGTTGTTCTACTTCTTCATTAAAGACAGTGTCTCCTTTCCAGACTTTCCTGTAGAAAAGTGACTCTCTGCTGGGAATCTTGCCTGCCAGTATCAGGTAGTGTGTCCTTCCAGAAAATACTCTGGTCACATTATTCATTAGGAATTGTCTGCTTAATTCTGTTATCTTCTGCAGGTAATACTCACTTAATATTTTTTTAATTGCCACCTCAGCTAGCCCCTCCGCATTTGTGGCATGGTGGGATTGTGCCTAGGACTTAATTTCTGTGTAAAACAGTAATATGTTCCCACCTTGATCAGCCCTACCACCTTTTATGCTCAGATCCTGCATCCAGGCAAAGACTATATTGGAAAAATTCCTATCTCCTTGCTGCAAGTGGGGAGAAAGAGATGAAGCACTGGCACAAAGAGTGGCTCCTCTCTCTCTCCTGAACTGTCAGTATAGCAGAGGCCAAGTGCATTGGGTTTATGCTACAGAACAGTGAAGCAATAAACCTACAAGAAAAGACCAGCAATTACCCATTTTCCAAGAAGTGACTGTTCACCAGCTGCTGTCTGTTTATCAATTTAACTAAAGCTGCCTTCAAATTCAGACTTTCTGTATGTAATATAGAAAATATAGAAATAGAGAAATATAGAAAGTTTCCCTTTCTGCCAACCATTTTTGTGAATCTTACCACTATATGAAAATAGTTGCAATAGCTATGGGACAGATCACCCTTGAAAAGGATGTATTTAGAGAAGAAACATTTGGTATGGTCCTACAAATACAATAAAGGGGCATGTATCTCAGGGCTTAGCTCACACATGATTCCATGTTTCTTATCTTGTTGCGATCACAAATTGGCCCTGCCCCTCAACAGCAAGGGAATTTGAATAGTAAAGGCAGTTTTACACAGCAAGGGTGTGCAGAGCTTGGCTTCAAGCTTATATTCGGGTAATACCTGAGATAGTGTGACTGCTGCTGTCAGTGCTCTGAGACAGAGCATGAAGCCTTGAGGGAACCCATTTCAACCTATACATTTTCACATCCTCTGTGAGCACCAGGTTATCTAAATATACTGTTGCTTATTTACATTGACAGACAGTGATACCATGCACCCAAAACTATCTCACAGAGGCTGAATCCCTGTCCTGCAAGCACCCTCATGGCGAGAGCTGACACTGTAACTCAGCTCTAAGTACATGGCTGTATATACTGTGGGAAAAGGCACATCCCATGACATCTCTGGCTTTCCCATTTGCCTTTTTTGATCTCCAATCTGACAGTGGGAGTATGTCTGTCTGTCCTGTGATGAACAGCTGGAGGGAGCAGCCTGGCCTTTGCACACAGGGTTGGAGTACAGATGTGCTCACGTGCCATCTCTGTGTGGATGGTGGGGAGAAGGCCACATGGAAGTGTGTGTGGGTGGGATGCAAAGCACACCGACGTGCCAAGCAGCCCTACCACAAGGGGAAGATGTGCATAAGCAGCAGTTGTTCTGCTGGAGAAGGAGAATGCTTTCCCCACCGAAGAAACAGGCACCAGCTGGGAGTTCCTGGGAGGCAGATGCACCATGATGGAAGGGTGACACCACCAACAGCAATTGTGCATTACCTTTCAGAGCAGTGGTTTATTTGAAACCTGTTTCCAACTGACCTGACAAATTCATTTCCAAAGCAACAACAGATGGCAGCAGACAGATGGCTCAGTAATTTCAAAGCCTTCCAGAGAAAGGAAGTGTCACTATAAGTCTGCACTATCTTAACATTACGAAAGAATGGGATCTTAACATCTGCATTAGCTGAAAATAGTGTTAGGACACATGTTGTAGGCTGGATTTTTGCAGTTATTCTCATGGTTTCCATTGGCATAGCTCCACAATTCTCAAACCTTCTCCTTATCTCAAAATGGCATTTTGAGCCAACATTTAAATTACTTACTTCATGACTATAAATGTTTTCCCTGCATCATTTTGGATCAACCACATTGTTCCTTGATGCTTCAGTTTCTTGTCTGTAAAACACAGATAAAAATCCTGTACTGATCCTGTGCTTTTAGACAGCAGACTCCTTGACTCCTTTTCCATATGTTCCTTATTTTTTTTCATTGGTGCTGGACTCTCCTTTGCTGGAACCTTACCCTGTGCAAGAAACAATGCTTAGAGGGCTATATTCCAGGCTACTAACTGATGAGTAAGGGGCTTCAATTTTGACTGCTTTTTCTTTTTATTTAAGCTAAAGGTTTGCTTTTCTTTGTTGCAATTTTGCTGCTGCATGTCCCATCCCAAAACTGAACTCTTTTGATAGTTTTTCTTTTTACATTTTCCCCTTCTCTTAGATATTTTACTGCTGCAGCTTTTTGAAAGAATTGTTTGCCCTCCCTTCTGCATCCTCATCACATGACAGAAGGCCCATTAAATGCCAGAACCAGTAATTAGAACATAAGAAGTGACCTCTCCTTTCTGAAGCCAAGTTTCATACATTCTCAGCTCTGATCTGTCCTCCAGAGAACAGGTAACATCCTCATCTTCTGAGAAGGTAATCAAACATAATCAAAAGGAATCAAAGGGATGACTCTGTCTTGTCATCCGGTGCATACCCATTAAGCAGAATCAGGAGACAGAGGCTTGTGGCACAGCATAATTGATCTTTGGAAAGATGAAGCCATGGGCATGGATAAGTCTCTTATTTCTCTCACTTGAGACGTATCACAGCTCAACCCAGTGGAGTTATATCCTCATGAAGTTTGTATAACTGAAAGGAGCACCAGACCAATTTTCCTTGTTCCAGGAAGCCCAGTCCCATTGTACCATCGCGGTTCTATTTCAGGGATTACAAGGCAGCTGGCTGTCCTGAATTTCCCTTTCACCTTTGCTAGCAAGAGCAAGTTTGGCCACTTAGACCTGCTGGCATTACAGAGAAGGTAAGGCTTTGCCTGGTGGTGATGGGGCTACATTGAGCTCAAGCCCAGACTCCATGAGGGTTTCAAAACTAGGAAGGGTAGAGGTGATAGCATGTGGGTACTGTGCAGTCAGAAGGAAAGGTGTAAGTGTATAGACTAAATGGACATGAAAAGATCTGCACTGTCATTGAGCAGAAGATAACCCTGGATGCAGAAGGAGAAAGGTCTTGTAAGAAGATGTAAATGAGGGAGAAAAGAACCAGACGTTAGTATGAAGCCCATGAGCAGTGACATAACCTTAACAAAGCAAGGGATAAGCTGAGGAGCAAAAAATGGCAATGCCTGTTGAAACTAGCATGCAACAAATGAACTTCAGCAGCTACCACAGGGCTGTTGGCTGCTCACTCTTCAGAAAGCCCTTGGTGTTAGGTGTTGCCATACAGGCCTCCTGGACACAAAAGGGCAGATCACCCCGAAATGGAGCATGGCTAGTGAAGATTGGTCTGGCACAGCTGTGACACAAAGGGGCAGAGGTGCATTAGGATGGAAATTACAGGCCACTGCAGGCCTCCCATAATGGGAAGGGGTTATATCTGCCTTTTGACACACACAGGTCTGGGAAAACTCTGGTTCTGCTTGCTGCTGCAGAGCATATACAAGCTTAGAAGATAGGAGATGCTGGGAACAATGTTATTTCATTCCCAGCGTTTACCAAAATGTTCTTACTGTCCTGTTGCCTCTCATTTTTTTCTCATCAGGTCTGAGTCAGTAAGAGCTATCCTGCTTACAGAATGTACCCTAAAATCAAACAGGATCTGGGGACTGATTATGTTCCTCTAGCAGAGATCTGGGCTCAGGCCTACCATTGCTCATCCAAGTCAAAATTTTGATCCTCGGTTGGTAACTAAATGATACGGGTGGGTTTCCACTAGAGAGCAACAGTGTCTCCTATACAAAGGAGTCTTCCTTCTTGAAGGAAGGACTTTTAAAAAAGTATATGAGTAACCGTGGGAATTGGCACCAGGTGGTGTAAATGGAAAAGACACCAGTCCCTCAGTGGACCTAAATCCAAACCTTAAAGTAGAAGGACTGAGACCACTGTTTCTAGACCAGGAGAAGGCAGGCGGAAAAACACAGCAGTCTTACTTTCTTCAGTGCTTTATGCCAGCACTGCATAAATTGCAGTCTCAGCTCCAGCAAATGTTCATCTGTCTCCACACAAGCTGAGAAAATAGAGCATTAACTGCTGGGTCCATCAGAAGGATCCTGAGAAAATAGAGACATCTGCAAATGTTCAATAAACCCAAATTGTGGACTGTTGATACAAATATAGCTTCCACCATTAGAAACAAAGTGGGGGAGCCCAGTCACTGCTCTAAGGACTTGAGCAAAAATGATGCAAATGAAGCCAGGTTATTTTTCAAATAGGATGTTATTGACTTGTTCCCTGAAAATTACATTTCCACCAAAAGTCTACCTCCAGCCAGAAGCCTTTCCTCAGCAGACAGGAAGCAGGCGCTGGTCTCAGCAGGCACCCGGCTGTGAGGGTAATTGAATAGTACAGCAGAGCAGGTTTGGGACTCATCAACACTCATGGGCTTTAAAATGAGATTACACAGTTCTTTAAATAAATCAGCTATATTCCAGCCTCTAAGAAAAATGCTATTGCAAGATTAAACTCTTCTGGGTTTTTAACAGCGGTAAAATAGAGCAAACATGTTGTCTCTGCTGCTCAGTGTGGTATTCACTAGTCTTGACCATGTGCTTGGAGGCCTTGTGACCACCACAGGTGAGAAAGGGAATTAATTCATGTCATGTGACAAGTCATGTTCTCCTGTTAAAGCTTCCTAAGAGAGGCTTTAAAGTTTCCAGGTTCAAGACAGAAAGTCAGATAAGAGCTGGACTTGAGAAGATACTCTTCTGTACTTACAGAAGTTATCTGTGGTCCTGCGCACAGCCAAATGAGACACGAGTTCTTTCCAATCAATAAAGGTGACTTGGTGGTCATAAAATGCATGTTTTGTATGTTTGTCCAGAACTTGCCGTCAGTCTTGCTGCCCTTTATTTCTGATAAGCCAGGATCACATAACTCATTGAAAAAGGAATTAGCGTGGTAGATGATGGGGAATTTTTGTAGTACATTTTGAGGTAAATTAAACACACATTTTTGTTTCAATATAGAAGAAAAACTTAATGAACAGTACCCTGGGCAGAGTCCTACAGCAACAAGAGATTCTACATGGACTCTGCAAAGCTGCATCACAAGTAGACTTTTTATATACACTCTCAGCAGCACCGATCCCAGAAGTGGCTGCGTGGGGCACCTCAGCCCAGCTGTGAGTCTATTCCCCAGCCCAGCTCTGCTGTCCAAAGGTGCCCCCTCACCTTGGGCTCTTCTTGGATCCCATTCCAGGACGGACTACAAGACAGTGCTGAGGCTGCTGATTATCTCATCACCAAGGAAAACTACTCTCCCTTCATGAAATCTTTCTGTCTCTGTCATTCCTGCTTCCAGTCAGATTAACACCTCATTCCAGATGGGCCTTCTTGCCCTCCATGCCACATCATGCTATGGTCACAAATTTCCACTACAGTTACAATTAGATTTTCCCCTTCATAGATCAAACTGGCTGATGAAAGGACCTTTTTAGTCTCTTGAAAAATAATCCTGAGGGGCATTTTAAGTAGGGGGACGGAGACTCTGACCTGGACTTTGTGTCAAAAGAAGAGCCAATGTATACTTACTTTGCCCAGTACTGTTAAGGAGATGGTCTGCAGCCATTCACAATTTTAGGCCTGGTTAAGAAAAGGGAAGCTGAGGCCGGGCTGTTGGAATTGCTTGGGAGGCACTAGAGCACAGCATATGGGAATCAGCTCATGCACAGACAGGCCATGACATGCTATGCACTCCCACCTCTGGCCCCTGTGGTGTAAAATGGCACTGACAGAAGCCTCAGAGAGGCTGTGTGCATTGCCCAAGATCACAAAGGACTTGTGTCTGAGCCGAGAATGGTGCCCCAGTCCCCTGGGACACCCTACAGTACTAGCCTTCCTGCTATCCTTAGCCTGGCTTTTCTGTGCTTAAACAGTAACGCATGTTCCCATTCCCCTGTAATTAATTAGCAAGAAATAATTTATTCTCTGAGAGAAAAAACATATTTTTCAGCCTGCTGTGTGTTTAGACAATTATGAATCTCTTGAATAAATTGATACAATAACTATGCTGAATTTTTAAATCCTTATGGAAAATAACCATTGCAGGTTTTAGGTGTGTGTGTCTATTAAGTAACACCTCCTCAGGGAAGATGAGAGGTGTCAGCTCTGAATGGGCACTGCAGTTCCAGAAAGTGAGAAACAGGGCTGCAAGTGCCTTGCTGGCATCACTCATTCCTCTACCACCTTGCAGGAGAAATGGTATCTTGTGCTGCCTGGGGCTGTAATCTCCTCCCCTCATAGGCAGGGGCGGTGCAGCCCACGGTGCCCCCAGGCAAGGAACTGATCTGAAAGGCAGTGGGTTTGAAGGGCCCAGGACACAGCCCTGCCCATACAGCGATGCCTGTGGCACACAGAGGACAGCAGCCATTACATGCTGTTTTCTTCCTCATGGCTGTGCTGATTTCACAGCTGCTGCATCTTCATCCTTTCAACGGTGTGGTGTCCCTGTGTTGACACGGGTGTGTTGTGCTTTCACGCCAGTCGCCGCTCTCTGGGACCACTAAACTCTCCCTCTGCAGGCTCAATCTGTTGCACTGCCCAGAATAAAAACATCAATGGAACAGGTGCCATCTACTGGGAATCGAGATTTTTACAGACAAGACCCAGGACTGATAAAATGCTATCAGTTAGACTCTCTCCAGGCCTTATCTGACACTTTTGCAGCAAGATGTTTATGGAGAGCCCACTGGCACCATTGAAACTCAGAATCTAAATCTGTCTGTTTATAAATTTCTATGGGGCATCTCCCTCCTGCAAATTACTAGTGTAAGGGCCATGGAAGGGCCAGGAAGAAATGCTTCTGCTTTTGGACCTAGGAGAAAATATGCTGCTGTGGTAAAGTGGAGATTAAATGCCCTGCAGCTGTGACAGACAGATGTGGGTTATTTTTGGGGTCTGATAGGAGAGGAAAGCATTGAGCTTTCACAAGAGTCTTGGAGACATTCTCTCTTCTGCTTTTGCAAGAAAAAACGTTGATAAAACACCCTTATAAAACAGGATATAATTTTGTCAATAACCTCTGTCTCAGTACCTAAAGTATCCGAGAACCAGAGAGCTCTGGGGTCTGGGGAGAGACCTTTTGGAGTCCCCTTTTCTACACACCCATATTACTGGGTTTGGCCATACTTTTGGTTATGAAATAGAATGGTTCAGACTGCTCAGCAGCTCCCATGTCATTTGGAGCAGCAACTTCTCTTTTGCTGTTCAATAAAACTCCTTCTTGTTTATAGTACTCATAGCCAAACAAAATCCCAGCCTAAAGTACTAATGTTCCTGGAAGAAGCCAAAAGCATCTGTAGGAAAATTGCCTTTGGATCTCTCATGCTACTCTTTGATGTGAATGGCAATATTCTCCCAATTCCTGTGCTGCATGGCTGTTCTGAAAGACTCAGGGGTTTTTATACCTGAGACTGGTTTTCCTCAAATACTGAAAGAGAGACTTGTAGCTCCCTCTTAAAAGCCCCCAGATGCATATTCCTATGTGGAGAAACACTCTTAATGTTCTCTGTTTCTTAATCCTTGACTTTGAGAGGGTTTCAGTGTATCCTTAAAAGGAAGAGCTCTGAAAAATCTTTATTTGGGAAAGAAATATAATGCTACCAGCCTTAGGAAGTGGAAATATAGTGCTCTTCTGAAAATCATGTATATGAGGGAGAGGGAACAGGGGTGAGTGAAAGCTAAGAGGTTGAGAAGGCTGAGAAGAGCAAGTGGGGACAGGACGCTTAAAATGAGTTCCTGGTTAACCATGATGTTAGTCTGTGTGTCACAAAACCTTTTTAGGTAGAATTTTAAGTAAAAACATGCCTGAATAATATGTGTACTTTCTTTCAAGAGGATAAGCAGCGTCAGAAAAAAAAAAAAAAAGGTTGGAATTTTTTTTGTCTGCTAGAAGTAGTTTATTTTCAAACTCTGAGGCCTGATGCCATCCTTGTTTATGCAGCTTTCACATTCATGAAAACGGTTTCACCAGCTCTAACAACTTTGCTCCTGATTTGCACCCATGTCCAGCATTCCAGCCAAAGAACAGTAAAAAGACTTAGAGGGGACGAGCAGGACTAAACCCAGTAGTGAACAATAATGTCCCCATAAGCTTCAGAGCTGGAGCTTAAAGCAATGTAAAGCATATGTCACATCCCTTGCCCTGTAAGCCAGTGACCTCAGAAACTCCAGTTTATACACCTTCACCCTTCATTTGCTAAAAGGAAAGGGAAAAGATTGTCATGGTACATTAACATGAAGGCTATGTGTGCGAGAGGCTCAAGGGAGATTTATAACCTTGGAGCTTTCTTTACAAATAGTCCTTGAAATAGTGGTTTGGGAGGGGGGAAGTAAACCTTTCCTCTAGTACCAGATGGAATAAGCAGCTTAGATTTTTTTCTCCTCTTTTTGTGATCCAAGGAGAGTAGAGCTGGTCTCGTCTGAGCTGCCTCACAGAGGCAGTGGTAATACCGATGCTGGTTTGTTCCTATATATCCCTGGAGTATTTGGGGAGCAGGGGGGAAGTTGTCTCCTCCTTCCCTCCTGTGAGGAACAACTTTTGCTAAAATTTGCTAGGGGGGAGTGGATCTGTTCTGAAAAACATGGTATGGGGTATTAGGAGCAAAGAAGAGACTTCTGCTGCTTTCAAGTGCTTTTGGGACAAGAAGGTAATCCAGCCCTGTTCAGGCTGAATTTTGCATGTGTGCTGAAGCCCTGCCAGTGTGGCTGGCAACACCGCTCTTCAGCAGCAGCCTGGTTTTCTGTATGTGCTAACAAAGACCTTGTGCCCTGACTCCCACGAATTATTAACTCTGTGTCTCTGGCGGCCATGTGGACCATAATATGCCTTTGCAGGTCTAGTGCTGCCTGCTCTGGGAGCACAGTATTCACTTCCCTTGCCTCTCCTGACTCTGCATGAGATGTGACTTTTGTGCTGCTGTCAAGAAGGCTTTTGCTAAAGGTGGCCTTGTTGAAGAGTGAGGTTTGCTCCACCACGCATAGGTGTCACCAGGAGCCACAGAAGCCTTCACATTTGGTGACACAAGGGTTATAAAGCGGAGAGCTGAGTGAGTGCATGACCCTCTGTTTCAACAATGTGCTTTGTCATGGCAAATGATGTCACAGGCTGCACACACTCCCTCCTGCCTATGACTTTGAGTGGCACCTGTACCCTCTTTGACAGACCAGACTTCCCTGGAACAGGCTTGCTGCTTGCAAAACTTTGGGGAGCACATGGTGAAGAGAGAGTTCAACAACAACAACATGAACGCTATATTTGAGTCACACAGAAAAGGACATGCAGGACTTGAGTGATCACAGGAGCAGTAACATAATACATACCTCGGAAGTGTTCTCCTTTCAGTGGGTGACTAAATCTACTGGATATGGCACAACAGAGGGGAAGGGAGGCTGCTGACATATATCTGCTTTCCTTCCCCAGGTATGCTTTCCTGTAACCACAAACACCATTCAGCAAGCCTGTGTGAAGCTGTGTCAGACTAGCAACATTACCATGCTGTACCTGAAAATTATGCTTTGACTTCTAGTACCTTTGCACAGTAAATATCTGCATAATCTAAAGGAAAGTGTGGAGATCCCAGCCTAAAGCCTTCCCTGCCCCTTCTTCTGCACATGATATGTTTTGGCGTAGCCACACATAGTCCTGCCCATTCCCCAGATGGCCATGCTCAGAGCACTCTAGAGACCCTGGGATGTATTTCTGGTAGGACCGAGGGAGTTAGCCACCTTGGAAACTAGAATTCAGGTTAGCAGCATTATAGGATGCATCTGTGAATATTGTGTTCAAGTGACAAACAAGCCATGGTCCAAATGCAGTGGCTTATGGTCTCCTTTGGCTGTGAAGATGCCCAGATATGAAACTCCACCTTCACGTGAAGCCCCTCATCTTCCACTGGGTGCTTGCTCCTGGTAACTCTCCCCATGCACCAATGTCTCTGCCACTTTCCTGATCTGCAGGCCAGCTGGTGGTCCTTCATGCCCTCCAGTGTCGCTAGGGGCTTGGGGGAAGTAGACACAGCTGGTAAGGATGCAGTAACTCCCTCTTGTAACTGCAAAATGGCTTCCAAGGATCTTTCCCGTCCTCTTTCTTTCGAAGTGAGAGCAGCCTGCCTGTCCCTGCACACCCAGCTCTTGCCAATGTGCTGACTGCACTGTGAAGGACCAAGGTCCCTGACATGTCCCATGCTTCCTTCCTGCAGCTATTACCACCTGCCAGCACCTCCATCTTCTGGGGAAGAGTTTCTCTGTGTGCAGTTTGTGTCTTAAACACAGCAAAACAGGTGCTTGCCGTTGTTCCCTTGCTCTCCCTGTGTGGGGTTTAGCAGCCTAGGTTGGTTGTAGGAGTCCTGAGCAACCCAGTGATGTGAGACTGCAGTATCACAGGGCCAGGTTCCCAGCTCTGCCTCAGCAAAGCACTGGCACCCATGTCTAGATTTTCAGCACTTGAAAGCTCTTGTTGGCTACTCTGCATATTTAAGGGCTGCAGGGAACCAGGGCCAAGGCCAGGTAAAGCCAGAGGGCTATCTGTGCATTTCAGATATAACAGATAAAAAGTGTCCATTTCCCTTTCTGGGATGACAGTGCCACGCTTGCAGACTCATTCATGCCATCAGCTCTTTCTCTACCAGGTACAACAACTTGGAAGTGGGTCTATTTTAACTCTTATTGTGAAGGTGACACTCCTCAGACACTAAACCCTACCATGTGACTTCTGTGGAGATCTGCAGAAGTGGCATAAGATGGAAGGACCTGGAGGGAATAATACTGCAGGGATGCATTGTCCTGAAGTTTGTCAAGCTCGAATGGAGGTAAATAGGTCACAGGTGAAAAGGCCAGAGTTCTTGCTGACAACCAGTTTTCATAGAGCAGGCTCTGATAAGAGCTGTGATCATGAAGAAAACTGTGAAAACTTGATTCATCAAGTACTCAAAAAGATAGAAAACAAATTCCACCTGTATTTATTTTCTATTTGATGCATTCAGGTCTGTTCCATGATTTTTCAGGAACGAGAACGATGGCACAGATACTGTCAGTGCTAAGCTAAAGACTTTGGTGCTGCCAGGCTGATGGTTCTCACACCCTGGCTACAGCCCTGACTGTAGCTGTAGCTTGCCCACATAGCCCCACGGACATGCTCCTCGACAGGCTGGCTGAACCTCCCCACTGAAAGAACAGGCCAGTTAAGCAGCTGTGACTTTGATTTCAAACACAGCTCTCAGTATTGGCTGACAGTCGAAAGTGCCTTTTGAACAGCTAAAACTGTTTCACATGCCTGAGCAATGGCTGTAGGGATCCTCCTTTCATAGGAGCAACACCTAAAATGCAGCCAGCTGCAAAATCCCACCATCCTAGCTGAGAGTCTTTGGTTTTCATAGGAGACTGCTGCTGTGGCTGACCAAAAGTAAAATGCATAAATTTATTTACAGTGGATGGAGGAATTTCTTCCTTTTTTGCAACATCTGTGAATGATCAGCATCAGGATTCTGTCTGATTGCTGGATAGCTAGCAAATCCAAGTTGAAACATCTGTGCATCAGATATGCATCATTGCTGATCCATCTGCAAAACACATCAGATGTCAGTTGATTGATTTGAGCTTGATAGGGCTAGATAACCAAGCAGTAGGAAAAGAGAAACTGCATGGCACAGTGGGAGTTGTTCCCCCTGCCCCTCCTTCTTTTCAGCTCTATATTTTAGTTCCACTGTTTATGTTTTTGCAGTTTTTTTTCTTACATGGTGCAGTTATTGGGTTGAAAATGGATAGGAGAATGAAAGTCCACGTCTCAAAAATGTGGGAACACATCTATTCTTGGCAAAAATAATTTTATCTGTGACTGCCATCACCAAAACCATAAATGAAACATGTAATGAAATCTTCCAGAAACTGCTTTGGGATCACAGTGGGAATACTGGGGTGGCATTCATGTTCTGTAACAGGGATTTTAATACTTTTAGGTGTCTTCTAGTTTTAAAATCATGTTGATTCAAATGCAGTTATGACACTAGAGATTGTTAGTTGAAGCTGAAGTCCTATTTCTGTCTTCCTAATTCCTGATTGCATTTACACTGGTCACGACCATTCCTCATTGCTTCATACTGTGCACTTCCTACAGCACAGGCACATGCAGTTATTGCTCTTCTGTCTGCTTCTTTATTGACCTCTGGAAGTGCAGACATGCATAATGATGATTAAGAAGACTCTCATGGTTAGTTTTTTAATGTGGTGTGCAAGGGGATGTGGCCTGGCTTATGACCGTGTATCTGTTGCAGCAACTGTAGTATCCCTCAGTATGCAAAATCGGCCTAGACCTGGGGCTTATATTGCCCTTCCAGCAAGTAGTGAAGGGTTCAGCAATTATCACTTGAGTGGCAGGTCTTCAAACAGTGCCTGAGAAGAGAAAATGAAAATCTCACTCACCTCTACATGGCATCATCATGGGAAGTGATAGCAGCACGTTGCTGTGAGGTTTTCAGGCAGATGTGACCACCCAGACGTGACACAGGCAGCAGGTACAAAGCTAGAAAGTGACAGCTTTATACAGACATCTTTCTGATTCTAACTGCTGTTGATGTGCCATATCTGGATAGCCAGCTACCAAATCCTCTGCTGAGATCATGTCATGCTCTAGTTTTTTATGCTGCTCCAAGAGCAATGGGTGTAGAATGTTTCTGTGCAGGCAGTACTGGTAAAACCCTGTTTCTGAGACAGAGAGAGATGAAGGCTTGCTTTAGAAGCCTTGGGGGATTCAGTGACTATTGTAGCTAACAGAGGGGATCTGCCACACAGTTTAAAATCACAGCCATCAGCCTGTTAAATGATCTTCCCTCCGCAATTCAAGGGTAGCTTGTTAGCACTGTAGTTCAAACTTCCCAGTATGACTGTGATGGCTGGGTAAGTGCTTTGCAGACTGCCTTTTAATCCTGGTAGGAGCAGAGTAGTCATTGAGCAGCTGGCTGGCCTAGCAGACGAATCCCCTCTTCTGTAGGCATCCCCTGTGTGAGATTACAGATGTCTACCTGAGAAAGGAAATCTTCTCCTTGAAGGCTGTGGCTCAGGTATTATACATGAACTGTTTTATTTTTATCATGCCATCTAGAGGAAAGGTCTTTCTGCATAAAAAGTAACCAGCAGAAAATCACAAATGGGGAGAAAAGCATGGATCTCACAACTGTGTATAAATACCTGAAAAAAATGTGCAAATATGTTTGAGCTAATCTCTTTTCAGTGATGCTGAGTAATGGGACCAGAGTCAATGGGCACAAACTGAAACATAGGAGGTTTTCTCCGGCCACCAGGAAACATTTTTTTACTGTGAGGGTGACCAGGCACTGGTGCAGATTGGCCAGAGAAGTGGTGGATTGCTGTCCTTGGAGATATTCAAAAGTCATCCGGACTCAGTCCTGGGCAACTGGCTGTATGTGGCTTTGCTGGACCTTGGCAGTGATTCTGTGACAGTGAGTGAGGATATCTCTTCAGACCCGTCTAATGTGAGCAGGGTCTTCACCCAGGTACTGGGAGCAGAGTCCACCAGCTCAGTGGCACACAGCAGTGAAATGCCTTAGCCATGAAAATGTGTTAGCAGCAGTGCTTACTCTTGTGCAGCTTCTCTCTGCTGCAGACACAGAAGCACATTAACAAGTACCCACATTTCACAACCATGGGAAGATGAGGCCCTGGAAAGTTGATATGGGGTCGTTTAGGTCTAAGACAGTTCCAGAAGCCAACACACTAGGCAATAGCACTTACTGCGTGAGGTGGTCATGCAATGTTGTCCTAGGGAATAAAAGAAGCAACACATTTCAGCTTTTCTCCTACAAAACTCTGTGACATTCCCTTTTGCTTCTGTCCTTTATGCCTGAGGGCAGTTTAACTGGTAACTGAAAAAAGTGAGATTGCTGAAAGCATGCCCTGCTCAGATCTAATAAATCACATAAAAGTAGAAGAGGAACAGAACTGGAAATGTCTCTGAATAATCAGCAGATGAAAAAACTTTTACAATCTACTAAACTTGAAACACAGGCAAGATTTGGTTAGTTTTGTTTCAGAACTAAGTAATTCTGTGGTATAAATTAAATTAAAAGCCAGCAAGAACATTTCTCTTCAACTATGTGGGGGAAATATGCTCCAGATGCTTGCAGTCTGTTGGTAACAAGCAGCAGTGTGACTGACTGGATGGATTTTGAAATTATGCCTCTAACTGATCTAAAGAAAAAGTAATGATAAAATGTTCAGCAATTGGCTAGGTGGAAATAACAAATGGAATGTTGTAACCCAGGCCTCAGAGATGGCTCTTACTATACATCATTTGGGGCAATTTTCAGAGACCGGACCCAAAACCAGCCCTAATTCTGAGTGATTTATTCTCCCAAGGTACTGGTAGACATGGGGAAAATTTTCCAGTGACTGCCTGGTCTAAAACCTGAACCATGTTTCTGAGCATGCAGCACTGGATATGCAGAAGAGCAGCATTACTGCTGAGATAGTTTGCTGTCTGTGGAAATCAGCCTTGACTCCCTGAGAGCTTTAGGGATCTTTGCCAGCACCAACAATCTTCTCTTGAGGAAGAACACAGGCACTGGGAAAAACAGTACAAAGTATTTAAGATATTACGTTTCTGAAGCTGATACAAAAGTGAATTTGGTCTCAGAGCACCAGCTATGTGAGATACCAATACCATTTTGCAGGGGATTTCACCCTTCTGATGTTACAGCAGGGTTAGTTTGGAATTCTGGTGCCAGGATCAACCTAGCCTGTGCATAATTGATGGCAAAGTTAGACCCTGGCATCCTATGCTTTCACAGTTTTTTACTTACAGAGTAGTTTAAGGTAACTGTGTCCAGAGTTAGCAGAGCTTTCATGGCTCGAAGACAAGCAAATGTGCACATGGATCGGTGTGGTGACTTGGACTGAAGAAAAGCCCTCTTACTGCTGAGCAGACTACTCCAGCATGGATGTCCCATTTCTCCAGTGGCTTCTGTGGCAATTGACTCCTGCTGGACTCATCTCTGCTATTCACACTTGCAAAGGTGCAGCCATAGTTTTTAGTGAGACTGAAAACTTTTTTGTACTATAGTTATCACAGTATGTTATATAGTTATATAGTCATATAATCAGCAATTTGTTTTCTCTATTAAAAATGTCAGTTCTAAACTCTTGGTTTTGCTTACACCAACACCAGATAATGATTCTGACAGTGGTGGCTACCACAGATGTATCAAGATGTTTGCTTACAATGCTTCACTTTGGGACACTTTTCATCCTCACTCAGGATGGCTCCAGGACCCTGCCCACCCCAACAGTGCAGGGATCACAGGGACAGGTCCAGGAGCAGCACAGCTACTTTAGCACAGGGATACCAGGGACACACCATACAACCTGGTCGCTGCATATGTTGCCATATGGAGTTGTGCAGCCCTACCAGCCTTTGCAGTAGCTTTGTTATCTCAGCACAACACTACATGTTTATTTGACATTCGTCCCACTGTCTATCAAAGGCCCTCAGCCCCTGTATACTTCCAAGCAAACTTGAACACCTGGCTGTTGAACTGTATTCCTCAACTTTTCCGAAAATACAAAATGAAAAAATATGTTCCATTCTTTCACAGGGTGTCTTCTATTGGTCAGAGGGAGGTGACCAATCCCAAAAGCTGGTTAGACTCTTCTGACACAGCAGGCAGCTTCCAAATACTCATTCTCCCAGCTTTTCACTATATGCAACAAGATCTGCCTATGGAGGTGTGTGAGAAATGATGTGCGGGAAAAAATATTGTGAAAATGCTTCTGGAGACCGGACCCTATTCTGGGGTGTCAAGCACTGCCTTAAAATTAGAAGACAAGGGGCAAACCCACATTAGGTCTCTATCCCTCCATTGCAAATTTTCCGGAAGGGAATCAGAGAGTGCAATCTCTGAAACCTGCTGGAGTCTGTCAATAAACTGACCTCAGGGTAGGTGCTGGTGAGCAAAAAGGATGCATTGAAGCCAGAAGGATTTGAATCCCAAGCAAGGAGTGACAAGGTGTAATTGCGTCCAGTGATGGGGAGAATCCCAGGAAGTGGAGTGTAAATTATCTGGTTTCCTCCACTGGAGTCTAGCCAAGAATTTAACACCCTTGTTTGCTTAGGAGAAGTCCTGCAGTGCTTCTAGTGCCCCCACACTTCTGCTGTCTCATGCAAACGTGCTGAAAAAGCACTTCTGAGCAAGTGTCATGAATCAACACTGGCCCAGGCTCCCCAGGAAAAAAAATAGTCAGTCCTCCAGTCTTTACTGGGGGTCTCTCTGTAATTTATGGGTGCCTGGAGGCATATCTCTTGAGGAAGTGCAATCTCCTCATTTCGTTTAGGGTTACAGCCTGAAGGCCATTTTTAGAACTGACAGGGACATGTCCTGTGCCAGCACAGGAAGAAGATGTCCTGGCACACTGCTTCTCATCATGATCTCCACTACAGGCATATCAGCTGGTCCTGATGAGCAGCTGGAGGGAGTTTTCTTGCAGGATGACATTTTGCACAGCCACAGAATTGTTACCACAGAGGTCTATTTATTAAGTGATCATGATTTTTAGAAGTGATTATCTTAGATGGAAAGGTTGATTTGATGTAAGCTTACTGTAAGGAAAATCCCTTTCATCTATAACT
This sequence comes from Daphoenositta chrysoptera, assembly GCA_013397915.1. Lineage (NCBI taxonomy): Eukaryota > Metazoa > Chordata > Aves > Passeriformes > Daphoenositta > Daphoenositta chrysoptera. The sequence continues at coordinate 437,735 of VZRO01006937.1, forward strand.
GATGCTCTGGTAACCATTCCCATTTAGTCATCCTCCAGGTAAACCCTATCAGTGCATAGTCACTTCAGCAGGGCCCACACCTGGGACTAGGGATTTTGCTGTGTGTGCAAGGCACTGAGCCCTAAATCACCAGCCCTGCCAGGTCCGAGATGTCATTCTGGCATCAGTGCCAAGCACAATGGAAGAGTAAGAAGTTGAGAAAGAGAAATCCTTACTAGCAGAGCACCGTGAGGGTGTGCTAAATGCAAACAGGCAGAAAACGTCTCCTTTTCTAGACAGGGCCAGGAAAGCAATCTTGTAGGTGATGCAAAAGATAAAAAGGCAATGCAAAGACTGGAGGAGCAGCAGATGCAGCAAGGCTGCTGAGCTGGTGTGCAGAGTGGTCAGGGGTAAAACAGGTGGTGAACAAGGCCAAGCTCTGGCACCACAGGTTTTGTGGCATGCAGAAAGATTATTGCACCCTATTCCCAAAATACAGAATAAGTATGTTGGGCTCTTTCCTCTTTTGTCACCAGGAACAGAGATTCTGCTAGAGTGCATTTTTCTGGATTCTCATCCAGGCAAAAGCCATACACAGGCTGGTGCAAGGAACCATCCAAGCTGGTTTCCTCCGCCAGACTGTATATGGCTTTTAGAGGCCCAGCCTAGCAGTAATGAAATTTTTTTCAGTTTCAACAATTAACTCCCTGTCAAACATTTGGAGAAACAACACAGCCTCTTCCTGCCTTAACTTCCTCATCTATCTGTTCTTCTGACTTGACAATGACCAGGATACATCCTACAATGCTTGGTATTCATCCAACAGTGTTTTAATAAACTTTTAGACAGGAAATGCTATTGTCTTTGATGCCACTTCTCCCCTAGATCTCCATATCTTTAGGACACAGTCTCTGTAATGTTGATGTTAAAACATTTTCTGTCCACTTCGGCTGTATGACTGTCACTCCATCTCATTGCTGCATCTGTGCAGAGACAGACTGACACATCTAGATGCTAATTAATCTTTCTTTATTGTCCTATTGCTTGATAATAGAAAGAGGCACAATCAAGGAGACATCAGAGGAAAGAAAGAACTCTTAACTGGATTTAAAATGCTATCTGTAACTTTTTTCAATCCCCTATACTGAAATGTTTGGCATTTATAGATCAGTCAAGTAGAACCAGGAAGTTAAAATCCAGAACACAATAGTGCCTCCTGATTTCTTGTAGTAGAACCAGTCAAGATTGTTTCCTGTGCTGAACCTAGATGATTTATTTGAGCATATGGGCCTCTTGACTTTGGTGCAGAGCTGCGAGAGCTGTTGTCTGATGGCACTGGATGCTTGGTACCAGTCTGCACTCTTTATGTGGAGTCTAGACATTGCCCTGCTACTTGCCTTGTTGGCAGCTATTGAGCAGGAGGACCCAAAGGCAGATGGTTCATAATGTCTAACAGATATTGAGACCTGAAGCTTTCCAGTGGGGAGAATCTCATGAAGATGGATAAAGGGAAAGAGACCATCCTAGGAAAAGTATGGTGCTATGCTTTAAGATGAATCCCTAGAAATCACAGTGCCATCTTCTGGTCAGAATGTCTTTATTGAACAGAAGAAGAGAGGCAAAGAACAATACATCCCAAATCCCTTTATCTGCAGAGAAAGAAGACTGGAGTCAATGTTGAGTGCTTTTTAAAACCCCGTCTGCACAGTATCTCATGCAGATCCCATCTGTGCATGGGTGTGCACTTGGGCTGCAATCCTGTGCAGTCTGGGCTGGTAAAGTAGTTCTGACCCTTTGTGTGCAGATTCAAGAAAGCAGAGATGAGATGAGCCTGTGGGCTTCTGTTACTGATGAAAGCTGACCCCATGGCCTGGGGAGAACAAAGGTGTAGCAGCTAGCTTGGCTGCTTCTCAGGTGTGGAGATGAAGTGACCTGAGAGATTCATTGAAGTCCTGCTTTGGATCTTGCATTTTCTAGTGATGGGTTAAATGTCCCTGTCTGTCTGAAGGAAGACTAGAATTAGAAGGCCTCATGAAGCATTTCATGAAGGCCTCGTGAAATGTCAAAGCGAATTCTAGCAAATGCCTCTGAAGCATAAAAAATGAGGCTTTGGTTTAAAGTAGTTGTAGATAGTAACGGTAATTAAGTAGGAGCCCTGTCCACAACTGGAAGGCAAATGAACAGGGTGGAGTAGCTTCAGTGCATGTGCCTGGGGTCTGGGAAAGAATGGGTTGTCTTGCTAATGGTTTGGTACATATGGCTCAGTACCAGGTCTTTAATCTTCACATGGTGATGAGATATCCTTAGGAAAGAACTGTCTCCCCAGAAGCTTCCTTCCTAAATGTTTTTACGTGTATTCAGTATCAAATATGTAGACCAATGGAGGGTTCAGCTTCCTTTGCATGTTCTGGTTTGGGTTTGTTTTCTGCACAACAGAGTGTTTGACCAGATTTCAGCCTCCAGTGGAGATCTGGTTCAACTGTGGTACTGTCCATCTGCTTCAAGTTAAGCATGCTTCCAAGAACCCTCCTAGTTTGGAGGAACATGGTCCTACTGCTTTCATGTCCCTGGCAACTCACTTACTTGAAAGACACCACAATGATGAAAAAATTTATTTTATGTTATCATAGTGGGTGCAGAGGAGGTAATTTGGCCTTTGTAGAACATCTTTAACACAGGAGTTTAGGGAGTAATTTAGGGAGTAATCCTGTGGTCACTGAAATCCTGGACAGAGCTGTCCGTGGAGAGACTGCCAAACAGATCCAGACTGGCTAAGAAAGTTACAAAGCATTTCCAGCAGAAATGTTCATGGTGCCTGATAAGGTTTGGACAATGTTTCAGCTCCTTAAGATCACCTGCTTGGCAAAGCGAGGTGCAACTGCCATGACTAAAAGCAGTTATTAGTCCCCTTCCCACCCCAAAATGCTGTTTCAGCAAATAAATTCAGCATTAAGAATTGTCAAGCTAGAGTTTTGCCATTTCTTGGATTAATTAGAAAGCACATTTATTGGCTCTTTTAAATTTATCTTCTTTAATCCTGATGAAGAACTGTAGGCATTTCCTTCAGTATTTAGTGGGGAGAAAGAAAATTCCCAGTTGACAGAAAGCAAAGCAAGTGCTGACTACAAGAAAATTACCCATGAAAATAGAGATAGAATAAAAACTTAATTTCAGCTCTGCTACACTTGATGGGCTGACAAGAAGCAACAATCTTTACAGTCAAGTAAAGGATAATCACTGACAGGCTCATATCCAGCCATGTGGTCTCTTTAGAGAGCTCAAGGCTAATCCAGAATTGCATGGAACTTTCTCAGTATGCAGTTTCTTTAATTTTCCTGGGACATTTTGCAGTTAGTGAAGCAAACTGTCTATGTAAATCTTCACAAGATCTGAGCTTTAAACGCCTTGAGGCAGGAACGGCCATTAGCTGTGCAAGTCTGTATAGCAAATATAACCCAGCAGGATAAGCAGTGGCTTGCTGCCGAGCAAGGACACATTCAAGTGCTTCTCGGAAGGCAGGTCTGAAGGGGTTGGAAAATACATGGCAGTTCTGTGGTGCCACAAATGTCTGATCTGACCTTCACCACCCCAAAGAAAAATTCCTCCCCACTGAAGTCAGTATCCTGAAAAAAACCCCAAAAATGGCTTCCCTTGTACTGGAGCTTCACTCCCATGATGCACTCTGTAGCTCTGTTACTGCCTTAGTAAATTTAGGGAGCATTCATCATGTGTTTATCTGGTTTAAAAAAAAGAATAAGAAGGCACCTTACATACTGTTAAGACAATATTTTGTAACAAGTTAATGTTGCTTACATTGTGTTTTCAACTCTGACATGCTTGCTCATGTTTTTTAGGGCAAGCTACAAAACCAGGAGAAAATAAGTGTTAACTCTTGGAATACTCCTCTCCTCTTCGTGGAAAATCCTTAATTACAGTTGCTATAAATGAGGATAGCTTTTTTCCCCTAAAGACATCCTGAAAAAAAAAAAAAAAGCTATTTTATTGGATAAACTGAATTCAATGCACATCTGTATGGTTTAGATTTCCTTCAGTTGTTCCAAAACAAAGCTGTCCTGATATTTCCTAGAAGACATCAGAAATATACCTATGTAAACTAAAGGTTTTACAGATTTTTGAGCCTTCCTGAGGGGCCCAGTCTTTCCAGCTTCTTCCCAGATGGATGGTTATGTGCACAGGACTAGGGTTCACCCGAGTTTTCAGTACTGATTTCTCCTGCATCTTTCCTCCAACCCAGTGAAGCGCTTGAGAAGGAAGTGCAACGAGAAGAGGAATTGTTGCATCCCTCCTTTCCAAGGCCTAAGCAGCCTGTTTTTCTTCCAGTAGGGCTGAGAGCCATATATAGGCCAGCACTGGGGCTACAGTTCACACAGAGAGAGAGAGGGACTAAATCCCTATTTACTGAATTTAATAACATTATGCATTAATCGCATTCATTTTTTACAATCCTTTGCATTTTTTTCTCCTAACTAGTGAATCACTAACTAACTCACACTACTTTTTACTATTTTGTTAGCACTTTATTCTCACATTTTAAATAGTTTGGGTTTTGATTCCACTCTTATAAAAATACTTTCAGATTGGGGAAAGCGGTTTGTAAACTGTCATTTAACTCCTTCCAGCCTGGCTTCAAATGATCCTCTCCTTTATTTCAAAAGCACTGGGGCCTAGCACAATTCAGAGCTCCCTGTTATGGTCATGTACTTTCTCTTCACCTCCTTTCAAAGTCCAAGAGATTTATTTTTGTTTAGTTTTCTCTCTCCATTCAAATTGAGATTACTATTATTAAGATGTGTTTGGAGAACAGAATTCCACTCTTTTCTCTTTATTTTTGGCTTTTGGCTAACTATGCTTGATAATTATATGTAACCACTTCACTTTGTAATATATTCCCCATATTTCCCTTCCAGCTGACCTAACACTTTCATACAGTAACATACTACAAAGTTCACTAACCCTTTTCTATCTGGAGGCATAATTGGGACTCTGTGTTCATGAATCTCTGAAGTCCACATCAATCCTTCTAAGCAAACTTCCTTTCAAATGCAGATAGAGTACTTTCTCTCAACTTGGTGAAGAAAGCTCCTTTGCTCCTTTATTATGTGCTTTATGATATCTGTTTCATAATTTTAAATGGTGAGAAATACTCATGCTTAATTGTCATGGTCTTTAAAATCTATTTTGAATAATGTTCAACAGTGGGTGAATCAGAGCTGACCTTCCTGTTGAAGGACTGTGAATATAACTCTGTCCTGAGCTCTGTGCAAACCTCTTTTGTGGCAGCTTCTTTCATGCAAGGTTCACTGGGTTTGGCTGTACGAGGTGGCTTTCTTTCCCACTGCAGGTTAATGTTAGGTAACAGAGGCACATGCATAATCTGGAGGTCTCTCAGGCATATGTGTGCTGTGTCCCATGTATACATGGATGTGTGCCATCCCAGTCAGCACATGCAGAGTTTTGGGCTGTGATGCTCTGCAGATCTGTCACCAGTAACACCCACTTGAGCAGACTTGCATCTCCAACAGCCTCTCAGCCATTTCCACATAAATGCTCTTATGGCCTGGGAAACTAACTGAAGTTAAGCATCAGCTGATGGGAAAAAAAAAAATATATATATAGCCTGTTTTTAGACACAGCCCAGGTCACCTCTTGGCCCCACCTGTAGGCATACCTAAAGCTTGGGATGTGACTGTGAGCAACTGTCTGTGCATGAGACAACAGGCTGCTCAAACCCTGCTGCTGTAAGAGACACAGCCCCTTCAGTTACCTTGAATTAAGTACCAACTAGACAACTCAGGCCACAGACTCTCTGTGGTCTAAGGCCCTCATCCAGAAAAGCATTTAAGTGCGTGCTTGTTTACCCTTTCTGTACAATGTTCATAAGCACATGCTTAGATGTAAGGACATTTTGAAGTCCTGTTGAAATAATTTTGCAAAGGACTGGGATAAACAAATCCTGGCCGTTCTACAGAAAGAAATTTATTAAATAAAAATGTTGGGTTTATCTCTTAGATTTCTGCTAATAGAGTTAGGGTGTGGCTTTCTGCTGAAATGTCGCAATTCAAGTAAAAATTACTTTGGGAGTCTCTTTAAGACACTGCCTTTGTCTTTTCTCATTCCCTATTTTTCATTAGCAATTCACCACAAAGAATGCATTTCCCACCAATGCAAAAATAAGACCAAGCAGCATGTTAATCTGCATTGCCTGTAGGCCTCCGAGCTGTGTTTCAGAAAGCACTGTTATGTATTTTGCTACTTTAAAACAAAAAGCGAACCAAATGGTCACAGAGAAGGTACCTAATCAGTCTGCCAGCACATCTCTCTGCCATGAAAAATTTATTCTTATTCTCTATAGGTTGATCAGGGTATTGTATGAATGCTATCTGGCTTTCATGCCCAGACATACATATGACCAAATGTGTGTCTGGCTTACTGCATTCCAGGGCAAAGAAAATGTTGTTGCTATGTTTTACACTGGGCTGCTAAGAGTGATGTTCGGAAAAGCTGCTTAACTATCTGTGACTGGTGGGAAAATTCACTATTTGAAGGCCCAGTGTTGCATCAGGGTTCTTTTGTGCGGGGCAGAAAAATGATGAAGAAAGAGGTATCGTCTGCACTTCTTGCTCTGATTGTTATAGGAGTACCTGAATCACTGACAAAATGCTAGTAGTATTGTTCCATGCTGTAAATAAACAAGAATAATAATTTAAATGGTTTGGGACAACAGCTACTATTCATTGCACAAATGCCATATCCTTGGTCATATAACGCTCTTTGCTCGAAATCGTTGGCATGACCTGACAAAAGATGCACTTCATGTATTACCCCAGTATAATTCTCCTCATCAAAATCCACAATATTCAGAAATACAGTAATACAAAAAGAAGGCAAAACAATTAAGGGTTCTGACTCTGCCTACTTTCTTCTGGAGGCAGTTAATTTGCACCAAAAAAACAGACAAAAGTAAAGAATGGCATCTTTTCTTTAAGCTGATGGGAAGTTTGCCATTTACTCTGAACCAGAATTTAACCTTGGGGACAGATATCTGGATCTCTGGGGTAGAAAAAGATGTGCTTAGAAGTAAGAATATGACAAAGCTAAAGAGACAGTGACTGAATCTGCAAACGGACAGAAACACTTGCCTTGTGTTGCTTTGTGCATTGTATTTTCACACACACAGCTTTGGAAGGAATGGTCCACATTAATAAAGAAATTATAGTGGTCTTTTAAGACCATCTTTGTTCATTCTGTGTACTAGCCCAAGGGTAGGTCAGGACCACCAGCAATTAAAAAAAAAAATCAGAAGAAACCCCCCACAGGACAGTGAGCATAATGGTCACTACTAAGGTAGAAATGGTAAAAATACTATTATTGAATAGCATATATGGCTAATATATTAATATAGTATATATTGCTAACATAATAGTATATATTGCAAATATATACTATATTAATAGATTACATGTATTATTATATATAATAATACTGAGAAATATGTAAAAATTCGTCATGGAGAATGATCTGCATAAAAGCAACACCTTATTCTTCTGCTTAAACAAACAGATACTGCTTCGTAGAGTGACATGCCTTTTCCCTTTCATTTGCCCTCTATTGTCTTTTTACTTAGGGCTTCAATAGATTTTGGCTTTGTTGTTGGGAAGTACTTAATTAAAACAAGTAGGGATGACGCAGGAGGGAGTGTTCCATACAATAGCACCATACACCTTAGTGAGCCGCAGATTGTTAGCATTCTAACTTTAAAGGTTTACTCAGCATAAGCCTTAAAAGTGCTAACACTTTTGCTATATGTGAATTAATTACACATGCCATAATAAAATTATCAGGAGGAGCCTACTGAGTATTTTGAGGGCTATGGAAGCTCATTCTTTTAATCTGCTCTGGATTAAAACCTGGTGCACTTCTGGCGTTTCTCAGTATTTTTAAGACTCTGCTTAACAGCAAGGTGTACTTTTGTGAGGATTTAAATACTAGCCTCCTCGGCAGGAACGGCTGAATTTCACTATTTGAGACAGTGACACATCCGTCAGTGTATTTTTGAGCACGCAAGGGTCACACTTAGAGCATGGTACTAATAACACACGGTCACAGGTTCGATCCCTGTGTAGGCCATTCACTGAAGAGCTGGACTCAATGGTCCCTGTGGATCTTTCCAACTCAGAATATTCGGTGATGCTGTGAACACTGCTTGTAAAAAGCACAGCGGACGCACAACTTTGGAATGGCCACCCATGAAACAAGAAGGGGCCAAAATCGTTCAAGCCGACGGACAATAAAAGGGCTTGTGAAGAATCACAATATTCCATTTTATCTTCACTTAAAGAGAGCAGCAGGAAGCGCAAAGACAGGCGGCCAGGCCCAGGGCGGGCAGAGCCGGGTGCTGCGCTCCCTGCGGGTTCTCCGAGGGCTGCGGGACGGGGGGCGCAGCCGCCCCAGCCCCTCGGGGCCAGGCGAGGTCCCGGCGTGGCACTGCCATGCCCGCGGCTGAGGGACCCCCCCGATGCCGCCCCATCGCCCGCCCCCGGTGCGACGGGCCCCGCGCCCTCCCCTTCCTCCCCCCGCCCCGCAGGGGACCTTTTAAGAGGAGGGGGCAGCGACTGGAGGGCTTGGCCGGGGGACGGGGCCGCTCCAGCGAGGGCTCTGGGTTTGGGTCGAACGGCCCAAAAAAAAAAAAAA
>VZRO01006937.1:446494-580239 GCA_013397915.1 Daphoenositta chrysoptera
GGATGGTGCGCCCCGGCGGGCTCTGCCTGCTGCTGCTCCTGCTGCTGCTGCAGGGCTCCCTCCTCCTGCTGGCCACAGCCCGCCACGGCCGCGCCGCCGCCTGCCCGCTCCGCAGAAAGGTAAGCGCCGCCCGGGGTGCCCTCCTGCCCGGGGTGCCCTCCTGCCCGGGGTGCCTCCTGCCCGGGGTGCCTCCTGCCCGGGGTGCCTCCTGCCCGGGGTGCCCTCTGCCCGGGGTGCCCTCTGCCCGGGGTGCCTCCTGCCCGGGGTGCCTCCTGCCCGGGGTGGGTCGGGTCCCCTCGGGGTGCGGTGACGGGAGGGGGCGGTGTGCGGGGCTCAGCCGCGGCTCAGTCGCTGTCGGGCGGGCGCGGTGCGCGGAGCTCGGGCGGCAAGCGCTCGGGAGCGGCGCCGCGGCTTCGCGGGACTGTGCGGCAGGGTGCTGGGACCGTGCGCCCATCCCTGCGTGCTGACGGGAGAGCGTGCCGGGAGAGGAGGACCCCGGGGTGACCCCCAGCAGGATCTCTTGCCTGCGCTGAGCAGGAGCTGCGCCGGTCGCCAGAAGACAGACTGGCCGGGACTGACGTGCAGCCACCATCCCACGCAGGGGTACAGCCTAATCCCACTGCAGAACGCCGAGCATGCTGGAACAGGTTCGGAGCAGGAAATGGCCATTTGGAGTGAAAACGCTTTTACATGTTGTGTTAGGTTTTGCTCGTCTCCTAAACTTAGCAGCTTGAGTGCAGTAGCCAGGAGCAGCGTGCACTGACTTAGCTCTGTTGGGTGGTTAGAGGATGCCTGCTGCAAGTAAGGAGTGATGTTATGGCCAGTGTGAAGCATGTGTGCAGGGTGTCTGTCATTTCTGTGAAAAATCAGAAAAAGTCGTTCTCGTTGAAGCTTCTGAGATAAAAGTACCAAAAATCATGTAGGAAAAGCCTTCTTGAACTTACTTTGTGTTAACAGGCCATCTGCTCTGTCTCTTGGCACCTACTTGGGCCTGACGTCCTTCTGGGGTATGTGCACCACCACTTCAGCTTCCCTCCCAGGCAGGGTTAACTCCATCAGCACAGCTCTTAAGGAAGCTGGAAGCCCTTAACATGTAAGTGCAGACCTGCTGCACTGGGGAGGTGCCAAAGCCACAGCAGGCTCACTGCGGGGTAGGTGTGAGAAAGTTTTGCTACTGAAGGTCTCCTCTGTGACTTCCCTCCTCTCTCTCACCTGTTCATGCACCTACATGTAGCCCTTGGTCTTGGGGCCTTCCTGCCTCTAAGAGCATGCTGGTTCCCTAGGGTATCTTCTCCTAGGATTTAGGGCATTATGGAATCAGCCCTATGCCAAGCTACATGTGCTTCACTGGAGGTGTCTGCCTGAGCTTGAGTTAAACGGAGCTTAGCCCTACCTTGTGGTGTCTTTACAATTTGCTTGGAACCAGTTTGTCAGCTGGATTTGTAGGTGGCCAGCTGTGACACTGCCATAAAGCCAGGTCAAGCCTTTGGAGTCAGTGTCCCCTTCTCCTTGAGGGCATGAGGTGCAAAAGCCTGTGGGTTGGTAAGAAAGTACTGCAAGGAGCTAGCAAGAGCAAGGACAAAGAGGGCAACTCCTGAGAGCCTGAGCAGAAGTCTTACTCTGGTGGAAATGGTAACTTCACAGACTGGGTGGGACATGCAGGAAGTTTTTCTCAAGAACAATTGACTGGACTTCTGCCAGTTACTAGCAAGACTGGAGGTGAAATGTGTTAATGATAGGTCATTATCTGCTGATTACTCTGTCATTAACATGTGAGACCACCTGTAGTTCTGGAATTGGCAGGCCGTTTCCTAGGGTCATTAGGACAGTGGTAGTAACCACACCGTCTAGGAATGGCAGCATCTGCCTTATTTACAAAGCTGTTGAATTTATCCTTATGAATATTTACATCAACTCCTTAGGAAAAATACACCATCTTGTTCCTGCATCACCGCGGATGGCTTTTTAATTTACTTTAGTTCTTTATAGGATTCCTTTTCTTACCTCTCTTAGACAGGTCTAACTTTCTTCTTTTTGTCAGGTTGCCTAAGCCTCTGCCATGGAAGAAATATGTGTTGTTGCCTGAAAGAGAGAAACTGCTATTTTAAGGAATGAACCTACAATACTTCAGAGGGCTTTCTCATCATCACTCCGAATTATACTTAAAGCTGCAACCAACAACGTGCCTCGTCATTCTAGAAAGAAAGAAAGACATAGAAAACAGTTAATTTGAAATGAAGTATGCTGGAATCTTTTTGGGTTGTGTTCCAGATACTAAGTAATGTGGTCTGGTACTGTTTCTTTTTATTTAACTTTGAGTGTATTGGAAAAATCAAAGCCAGAATTCAGGGATTAATTGTGGAATGCTTGTAGTTGTAGTTGGTTGATATTTTATGATGTGTTGTTCCTGATAGAGGGCCAATTAATTTATATGGCTACTTTTCCCCACATACTCCCTTCGGCAGAGCAAGTAATCTGTCTGTTCTTAACCTGTGGCTTTGTAGTTAAAAACTTTATTTTTCATTTCTGCCACACTGGATGTGTTTTTTTAGTAGCTGTAGCCAGTGCAGTGTTTATCCCCAAGCGAGTTCTGCTTTAAGTCTTAAGCTGAGTTTGAGAGTGTCAGTAATGCAGGTGGGCAAAAGCTCAAGAGAAATGCTATTAAAAATAAGGCTGGCATTTTTGTGTGCATTACCATAGTTACATGGGCACGTAACATGGTGAGTAAAATTTTTGCCTCAATTAGGTATAAAGGAACATGGCAAGATATGACGCCAAGATAGATAAGAGAGAGGGAGAAAGCCATATAGGGAGGGATATAGGGCCGGGTGAAATATTGCATACCACGTGCTTTGGCTTCTGTAGCAAGCAAAAAAAATAAGCCATGATAATACTGTGGATTAAGAAACAGTGCAGTTCTGGGCTGAGGTTTGGAAGGTGTGGCTGTGAGGCCAAGTGGTGAGTGTTAGGGCTCCTGAAAGATGGTGAAGCCGCAGAGGGCACCTACCTGCACAGTGAGTTATACACACTGTGCTTTGAAATGTATAGTCTACATAGATGAGACAGAAGATGGAAGGAAGCAGAACCCGTGTAGAAGGAAGCAGACCAAGTGTAGATTGTCCATGTCTGGAGTTCCCATCCAGTTCCTCAGTCTCTGGACAGCAGTTTTCCTTTCCCTCTGAGCCTTCATTGCCCATATTACCACAACCTTCCATCTTTATTTTTTTGTTTAGTTTTTTTATACTCCCATGCTCTTCTAGATGTTTGGAGTGCCGTCACTAGATGAATTCTTTGTTCCTCCTGGTGTTTTTCTGAATTGTTTTCTGGATGTTTGCCAATTTTACTCTTGTTAGTATGCCATTCAGCCCAATTTGAGCTGGTTTCTCTGAAAAAAAAAAAAAAAAAAAAAAGAGACTTCCTCTGATCTCCTTTGGCACTTCTTTTCCATAAGAATCATTGCTGCCTTACTTGAAGTGATGCATGATATCTGACAAATGCAGGAGTATTTGTGTATTTGAAGACTACAGGTTGCATCCTGTAATGGACCTATAAATAGTGTTGGAAAAGCAAGGTGTTGGGGCTAGTTAAAATGAACAAAATCTGAGGCCTGGGGTTTTGTAATCAAAAGGAAGGAATCTCAGCTCCCAAGGAAATACCCTTGATGCGCACCATGCTTTTCCAGAATTTTTGCAATGGCTGACGCTGTTGTCCTGTCATGTTGGGGAAGCGTTGTCTGTCCTTATGTGTCCCCACTGCACCTCAGTGGACAGTGGAGTTTGTCCCCTGTGCAGCCTTGGTTGAGAAGGAGGCTTTCCGAGTCCCACAAGTTCCGGGGTGTTCTCTGTCACAGTGTCAGCTTTTTCAGCTGGGGAGGTAAGGCAGAGGAGAAGGCACCATGCCATAGTGCTGAGCGTTCAGAAATACCTTGATCTGATGATTCCTTGGACCTTGGTGTGGCAGCAAGTTGGGAGACCTGTGTTCTCTTGTGAGACTGCCACTCTTTCCCCTTGCTCAGGTTTTTCCCATTGTGAGTAATGCATTGAGTACCACCTGTAAATTGTAGACTGGAGACACAGATATGCATCTATGCATCTTGATCTGTTCATAAACCTTTTTGTTACTATGCTGCTGGAACGGAAATTCCTCAAGCTACTGTACAGCCCAGCTGCCATAAGCCTCCAGGACAGCACTTTGACTGTAACTTGTTTGTTTTAAAACACCTTTTTTTGTTGCAACAGCTGTGTTAAAGGATCCTACTGCAAAGGAAAATTGGGTTGTAGCACTTTTATCTGCTGCATGCTCTCAGGGAAGTGAGGTGCCACAGTGGTGGTGTGTGGTGTGACGCTCAACAAGCCTCGGCAATACTCCTGTGCTGTTTCATGGCCACCTAAAGCGCTGTTTAACAGCTTCCCTTTTACGCTGTTGGGGTGAGATTACATTCTTGTTTTCCCCTCTCTGAAGCTGCCTTGAGACACGCGAGAGCTTCAGGAGGTGGGCAGGGAGGTGAGAGTGCCCGAAGGTGCAGCAGGGGAAGACAGACCTGCTCAGGCACACGCAGGGCTTTGCCCTTTCCCCTCTCGCACAGAGCGGTGACAGGCTGTTTGCAGGGCTCTGGCACAGAGGCAGAGCAGTGCTGGACTCCAGTCTCCACTTCTGAAGGAAAAGGAGACGCCAGAGGAGTGTGAGGCACTAGCATGTCCGGAGCAGCTGTAGTGCTGCCTTTTAGAGGGAGAGTGAGCTTTGTGAGCTCCCGTTGTACCATCACTTGGTGATGATAACAACTGCTGGTACCTGGAGGCTGATTCTGCAGGGTCCGGGGAGTTTCTGGTCAGCTGTGGGAAACAGGTTTCTCCGTCCTCTCATGCTGGCGCCAAGCTTTCTGTGAGGGGAGGTCTGAATGGTGCTTGGGGTGATTTTCCAAGCTCCTGACTACTCCTTTTGACATGCAAGTGCCAGCAAGAGGGCTCAGCGGCTCTGCTTTGTAACATTTGTATCGAGGACTGTGTTAAAATTTTTGCTATGTGTCAGCCTGCTTTCTTCTGCCTGTGCTCTTTAAAGAAAGACTTTATGTACTCTGTGCCTGATGGCCTGCTGTATTTCTTCAGCGGTACCACTGGTGGCTGGCAGTATTCCTCTGCTTTCAGTATCCCATTATGAAAGTTGGGGGGATAAGCAGAGGAAAAAAAGAAAAAGAGTATAATGCAAAAGCCTTTCTAGCTGGGCTGCGTGCAGTAGTCCAGAGCAGCAGTGATGATCACATGAAAGCCTGGTACCAGTCTTCTGGCCTTGGGCCTTCTTGCTGGGTTTATTGAGGAGCTGAATTGAAATTTTAAGCTGGCTGGTGACCACTTGTTCTGAACAATTCCTTGCAGTAATAACTGGTTTTGTGCACTCCCACACACATGATCAGACTTGTATGAAGAGAAGGAATATTGACCTCCTAACCTCATGCCTGTCCCAGGTGCCTCCTCTGTCTTTATACTTGCAGTAGGTAGAAAGCAGCACTTCTGGTCCTTCCTCCTTGCTGCCTGACCACTACTTCCAGTTCATTTCTCACCGCAGTGGCTTGTCCTTTCATTTTCCCCTTCTGACTAATGTCAGGGGAGAACTCTGTCTTATTTTCACTCGTGTTTTGCTTTGCATATTCATTCTCCAATATTCTGCATACTGTGTTACTGTGTCTTCTGTGTTAGATTTTTATTCACCCGTTTCCTTGTATCTCTTGTACCCCCTGGTACTCTTCATGTTTGTTCTCCCTTCTTCCCATGGTCTTCAGGTCTTAGGCTCTGTAATTCAGATGTGCATTCCAGGACAGCCCTATAGAATATGGAGTTGTAGAATGGTGTTGCCGGGGTCTGAAGTATCCTTCACACTCTTAATATGCTGCAGAAGAGCCTGAAGAGCCCTTTGGAATATATTTGGTTTGTACAATGCTCTTGGGCACATGGTGCAATTCTTGGGGCTCTCCCGTGCAGCTCCAAGAGTTGGACTTCAGTGATCCCCGTGTGTCCCTTTGAGCTCAGGATATTCTATATTCTGTAGTCCATGCAGGTAAAGTGGACTGGTGGTAGCACTTTGCTGAAGTGCTGTCTGATCTGTGGCCCGGTTTTGATGTACAGAGCTGCTGGAGAACGTTGTCTGGGATGAGCCATTGCAGAGCAGCCTTTAAGATTAACCTTTATGACCCCGAGTCTTTAGTGTCAGAAATTTATTGGCAGCGTGCTTCCAGTAAATTCCTCCAAGCAGCCTGTTCTGCATTTGGCAGTCAGGCAGGCTTCTTAGATCAGCACACATGCACAGTTAGCCTCAGTGCTGAGGTTAGAGTTATCTGCTGGCTCAAGACTGACCAGATGTTTGAGTGCATCTGGAAGCCTGTTCTCTTACTTAGATATGCAAAGGCTACCTCTTCCTGTCTGTGCAGACAGACACCGTTTGTGTCCATTGCTCCAGTAAGCACTGCTGCAGCAGTGAGGTGCTGTGAGTGATGAAGGTTTTGCCTGCTGCTGGTGTAAAGTGAGTTGGAAGGATTGAAGCAGGATCCATATTTTCTCATTGTTGGCTCTCCCTGGTCTTAAAATTAAGAGCCAAACACAGTTAGAGCGGAAAAAAAGGGTTTTTACCTTAGTATTTATTTAAGGATCCTTAGGTGCAGCACATCCAAGTGGAACGCGCTGAAGAGCACACCGGAATGCACACACACAATTAATAGGTATAACATTATAGGCCTTACAAATGAGCACATCTATCAAAGATTCCCCAGTGAGAGGCTCGAGTGAACCCCTGCCCGAGGAACCTTCCCCTGGATGGGCCCATCTCAGTTTACAGAATGTGTTCTAGAGAGTCCCTTGGTGTCTGGGGCTTTCTGACCCAGATGTTTAGTCTCTTGGCTTAACAAAATATTAGGTCTAAGAATGTGGGCTAGAAGCACTAAGAATACATAAAAACTATATAAAAAGTATATAAAATGGGTATAAAAGAAAAGGCAAAAAAATCGTAATGGCATCACCATCTGCTCTTCTATGCTGTGCGAAGACCACAACCCTGTATTGAGGTATCCCACGTGATGCTGTGAGGTACACTTTCCAGCCAAACAAATTTAAATCTGATTCTGACTTCCTGATGGCTGTGGATTTTGAGAGATTTCAAAAGCTAATTATAAAAAAGAAGATTTTTTTCTTCCTCTGTGTTTACAATTGTATACCCAGACCACAGGCCAAGTTTGGCTTGCAGAATTTTTTCCCTTATTTTCCAAGGTATTGCATGCTCTTCTCTGCTACTCAAGAAAGAGTACTGTGAGCGGTCTTGACTGTGTGTCTGTCTGCCAAGTGCAAAACTTTATTTCTACCTGCTCCAACAAGTCTGCCTGCCAGCCATGTTACTCATTTTCTTGGTGTCTTGCTCTTGTGGTTTAACCCCAGCTGTCAACCAAGCACCACACTCATTAAACCCCATTCTATGGGATGTGAGAGAGCACTGGAAGGGTAAAAGTGGGAAAAGTCTTGGGTGGAGATAATGGCAATTTAATAGCTAAACCAAAAGTCACACATACAAGCAAAACAAAACAGGGAATGCATTCACCATTTCACATGGACAGGCAGGTGGTCAGCCATCTCCAGGAAAACAGGGCTCCATCATGCATAGCAGTGACTTGAGAAGACAAACCCCATCATTCTGAATGTCCCCTGTCTTCTACCCCCGCCCTCCCTGGCTTTTTGTGCTGAGCATGATGCCATATGGTATGGAATATTGCTTTGGTCAGTTAGGGGCAGCTGTCCTGGCTGTGTCTCCTCCCAGTATCTTGTGTACCCTAAGCATCCTTGCTGGCAGTCATGTGACAGGGAGAAAAGGCCTTGGCTCTGTGCAAGCACTGCTCAGCAATAACAAAAACATCTCTGTATTACCAGCACTCTTTTCAGCATGAATCCAAAACACCGCCTCATACCAGCCACTGTGAAGGAAATGAACTCCACCCCAACCACAACCAGCATACTCAAAGTGGAAAGTTCACTCATGATGCTGCGCCACCTTCTAAGTGTCACAGCAATTTCTTTGATGGAAGGTGCATTGCTGTGCTGAAGTGAGAGCTGAAAGTGATAGAAATCCTGCTGTCATGCTTTGCTTCAGGAAAGCGATGCCAATTTTTGACTTGATAAAAAGCAGAAGTTGGCTAAGTGTCGTGCCTGGGTCATGGTGTGCTAGGGCTGTGGTCTGCTGCTGCTTTTGGTAGATAGCCAGGTGATGTATCAGGTGGTGTTACTGTTGAGAAGACAGGGTGTTGCCTTTCAGGAGGAGAAAGCCAAAGCCAATCTTCTTATGTTTTCATTAACAAAAATTTAATTTTTACCTCAAGGCCTGAGAAAAACAATGGTCAATGAGGACCTTGTGTGACCAAAGTCACTTTAGGAAAAGTCCATGCTGCCAAGCTGCTGAGCCAGATGACCTGCTGGCTTGGCACCATGTTTTCCTTAAGCCTTCTGCTGCAGTGGCCTGGTGTAAATGTGTGTACTTACTCAGCTGTGTCTCCTTCTCTCCCAGCAAAATGAGCTGAACTCCTTCCTCTGGACAATCAAGAGAGATCCCCCATCTTATTTCTTTGGCACCATCCATGTCCCGTACACGCGTGTTTGGGATTTCATCCCAGAGAACTCCAAGAAAGCCTTCCAGCAGAGCCACATCGTGTACTTTGAGCTGGACCTCACTGATCCCTACACCATCTCAGCTCTCACCAGCTGCCAACTCCTGCCACAGGGGAAGAACCTCCAAGATGTGCTGCCCCGTGACATCTACCGCCGTCTGAAGAGGCACCTGGAGTACGTCAAGCTCATGATGCCGTCCTGGATGACCCCAGACCAGCGGGGCAAAGGGCTGTATGCAGACTACCTCTTCAACGCCATTGCTGGCAACTGGGAGCGGAAGAGGCCGGTCTGGGTGATGCTGATGGTGAACTCTCTGACGGAGGTAGACATCAAGTCGCGAGGCGTGCCCGTGCTGGATCTGTTCCTGGCCCAGGAAGCGGAGCGGCTGAGGAAGCAAACGGGTGCTGTTGAGAAAGTTGAAGAGCAGTGCCACCCGCTCAATGGGCTGAACTTCTCCCAGGTGAGGCGGAGTGCTGTGCAGGGGGCCAGGCTGGCTGCTCAGGTGGATATCGCAGCAGCAACAGCACGGGCTGGGGCGCGGGGTAAGTGTTTTCTACCCAGAGACTCGTGTCTGCTCCCGTGTCTTTGCCTGCATCCTCAGGAGAACTTGCTAGCACAGGAGATCAGGCCAGAGATGAATTCACTTAGGCCTGGCCTGGGGAGACCTGTGTTCTCTTCCTTGAGCAGCTGTGGGCATGTTCCACCCTCAGAGACACCAGATCTTTGGACATGTGCTCTCTCTCCCTGACTGGGCCGCCCTGCAGGAGCCCAGGACAGGCTGGGGCTCAGTGTCCAAACTTGGTTTTGTAATAGCAAGTTAAAAAGCAAGAAGGGATTACTTGGGAAAGGCAGGGGTGAGAAGTAAGTGCTGACTGGAAAAGTACCACAGTGGATATCTCAATGGCCTCAGAAATAGGGGCCCATCCTCCACACTGGGAAAAGTATTTTTGTTTCGTTTTTGGGGGTTTTTTTCCCTTCCTTTGTTACCAGGTGAGGGTCAGCACAGCACAGCTTTCTTGCACGGAGCTTCACAGACCAGTACAGGCCCTTGTGCAAGTGCCTTTGTGTTTGCAAACCTGCTGGAGTTCAGCACTGTTGTTCATGCCACTGAACGACCTCCCTGCTGGCCGTGTGTTGGTTGAGGTGCTCCTCTCTGTATGAAACACACCAGGCAGCAGTGTCTGTTGTTGCTGCTGCCCAGTAGGATCACAGGTGTAACACTGCGCTCTGACATGGGGTACCTTCACTGCAGGGAAGTGCTAGTTCAGGGAGTGGAAGTGGCATTTGTTTAGGAATAGGTAAGACCTGCATTTGCAGCATGTTCCGGTAGCACAAGGTGGGAGGACCTTTAGTCATAGGCCTGGGGAGTTTTTACTGATGCCTAACGCTTTCCCCTGCATCCTGAAGTTTGTCCTGTCACTGGTGCAGAATTTGGAAGCAAAAGAGCTGAAGGGGAGTGCAGCACAGCAAGGGCTGGAACAGCAGCTCAGGACTGAAGTGCTGCTACCCCAGACATTGGTGGGGGAGCATGTTGCAGGGAATAGCACATCAGCCCAGGCTGCATCACTTGTGCAGGCAGGGCTTCTGCACTTCTCTCTTCCATTGTTTGGAGCTGGGCAACCTCATTTACATCTCCAGTCTTTTGCCTAACACTGTGCTTTGAATCTTTATGCTGTTGCTGTTAGCTCACAGCTAACCTGGGAAGTCCCTTCTTTTCCACCTCTTACCTGGTTGAGGATTTATAAGCATTATTGCCTACGTTTTAACTTTGCTGATATTGCCCCTGTGGTTTATCATGATGGAAGTGGAGGGGGGGCAGGCCTGAGCATTTATCTCCAGTGCCTTGTAAGAAAGTGGTAGGGAGACTGAGAAATGTTGATTGCTAATCATGTCCCTGCTAAACTCATGCAAATGTTGACTCTTAGACCTCCACAGCTTTCTTCAAAGAGCACCTGTTACTGTGCTGATTTGCAGATGGGATAAATACCAAGTGATCCAAGAAGCTGCAGAGCCAAGGGACACAGAGCTGAAACGTCCAGAATTGCCCAGCCTTCTGAGAAGGCCAGAGAGACAAAAACTGCAGGAGAAACTTGCCTCTAGTCAGGAAAATCACTGCCCATGGGTGCCCCATGGTGAGTGGAGGTGTGCATGTGCATTGTGCAGGTTGCAGCTCCTCCCATGCCTGCTCACTTAGAGGGGAAGGAGTGCACTGTCCCTTGAGGGATCAGGTCTGGAAGAGCTACTGCACTGCAAATTCACACCTCTGCTGCTGCCCACTACTAGATTTCCAATACAGGCAGCTCATGGAAAAGGAAAGCCAGAGGCAGATGATTTTTATGCTTCTAAGCCATTTTCTTGGCTGTTTCAGAAACTGACTTGTGAACTCTCATGGTTGGCAGTTCTGTAAGTCTTTGATTTCTGAGCTTTCTTGTCAGTTTGTTCAGGTAGTAGGGTTAATTACGTGTTTAATATAACCAAACAAGTGGTTTGAAATAGGCTCTTTGAAAATTATTTTCTTTGGTGTGCTGCTGTGTGGAAACCCCTAGTATTGGGCCACTTCTGTGACCGCTTTTCAAACAAGCAAACACACAGGCATGACTTAGAAACTTCTGCTGGGGAAAATGGAACAAAAACTGTAAGGAATGAACTAATACTGTACAAGAAATATAATAGAATCACAAAATGGCCTGGGATGGAAGGGACCTCAAAGATAATCCCCTCTGTTCCATCCCCTCTGCCATGGGCAGGGGCACCTTTCACTAGACCAGGTTGCTCAGAGCCCCATCCAACCTGACCTCCAACACTTCCAGGCATCCATGGTTTCTCTGGGCAACCTGTGCCAGTGCCTTACCACCCTCACAGTAAAGAATTTCTTCCAAATGTCTAATCTAAACCTACCCTCTTCCACATTGGAGCCATTCCCCCTTGTCCTGTCGCTACATGCCCTTGTGAAGTCTTTCTTGTAGGCTTCCTTCCCGTACTGGAAGGTGCGTTGTAGGTCATCCTGAAGTCTTCTCTTTTCCATGCTGAACAATCCTAATTCTCTCAGCCTTTTCTTATAGGAGAGGTGCTCACTTCTTCTAATCCATCTTAGTGGCCTCCTCGGGACTCTCTCCAACAGGTCCCTGTCCTTCCTGTGCTGGGAGCCCAGAGCTGGATGCAGAGTTCCAGGTGGGGTCTCAGCAGAGCAGAGCAGAGGGGCAGAATCCCCTCCCTCCCCTGCTGCCCACGCTGCTTTGGATGCAGCCCAGGACACGTTTGGCTCTCTGGGCTGGGAGTGCTCATGGCTGGGCCATGTCCAGCCTCTCACCCACCAGCACCCCCAGGGCCTTCTCCCCAGGGCTGCTCTGATCTGTTCATCCCCAGCCTGGATTGATACTGGGGATTTTCCTGACCCAGGTGCAACACCTGGCACTTGGTCTTGTTAAACTCCATGACATTCCCATGGGCTCACTTGTCAAGCTTGTCCAGGTCCCTCTGGATGTCATCTAGAGAGACAGTTTTTTTCTTACGGCAGAATTACAGAGAAATTATTTACGTAGCAGAGAAGGAAGTTCAGTGTTTTCAGGTTGTTTCTGCATAGGGTTTGCTCTTTCTTTCACATCCAAAATGACTGTACTGCCTGGTAAGGTGGACTCCCTTCCAATCCATACATTGTATTACTTAGGTCCCTCTTTTGACCCATCCAAGCCACTTCCAATCCATACATTGTTATTAGTTAGGTCCCTCTTTTGACCCATTCTGTTGACCTTGTTGGTGTATGTTATTGCACGTGAATGTCTGGAACAGTGTATTGTTGTCTTCCTGGGGTTGCACAATGCTCAGTGCAAAACTGCAAAGTACAGACAAATCGCAATCAGCAACTTCCTTCTCCTGTCTAAACATCAGGGATGGGCAATGGGCTGACTGGTGGGAACCAAAATAACTAAGACTTAGCATTTCTATTGAAATAATTACGGTTTAATTAAGATCTTTTTAACTACCCGTCGATTTCAAGGTTCTTCCCCCAGTGAAAGTAAAAGTGGCATTCAGAAAGGTGGGGAGTTTGTTTCAAACAGCTTGGACTCTGGAAGGGCTTTGAAATCCCAAACTGTGAACTTTGCTCCTTGCACTTGCACTCTATATGCCTATCAGCTAGCTGGATTTTCTCATTAAAATTGCCCTTACCTCAGCATATTACACAGCAGAAACAGGTTGCAAACATGACTTCTTGCTGCTCCCTTGGATGGCTTCTTGCCTATGTGTGGCTCCCAGTTTTACAGTGTGAGCATGCCAGTGCATTTTCCTTTTTATTCAGTGAGCAAGGGCTGGGGAATAAAATGTGTGCACCGCTCTGAGAGCGCTTGTGACTGGGTTATCCTGCTGTCCTCTGACAAGATAGGTCATCTATAGATTAGATTGGTGGGCTGGTTGGCAGTTCACTGTGTGACACTTGAGATCCTCCAGCTGTGGGTGAGGGCACTGTTGCTGCAGAGGAGCCCTGTCAGCAGGCTGAGGGGTGCCAGGCATTGGTGGCCACTCAAGGTAGCACACAGAAGCTCTGAGATGAATGCTTTCTGGAAATGCTCAGCCAAAAGTAAGGAGTGTGGAGCAGGGCAGAGATGTGGCCTTGGCTTATTCAGCTGTTCAGGCAGTTGGGTGCCCCTGTGCAAAGCCTGGTCTGCAGGTTCTCAGGTCTTGACAGAATTACAGCGATGGATCACGGTGCTCTGATGCTGTGGCTCTGTTGGATGCCTGATCCCAAGGGCTCACTACTTATTGCCATTACAGAACCCAAAGCATGGGAATGTAGCTGCTGGCTTTCCTCTTGGACAGAAAGGTTGCAACCAGTCTGGACACCTTAAAGGCACATGCCTGCACAAGTTGTAGAAGACAGCTTCCTTTCCCACCTAAGAACTGGACTGCACTCCCGTCACCCTCCTGTCCAGTACCGTTGAGATGGTTCTTGTGGCCCAGACTGGATTGCAAGATCCATGGGGATCCAAGCTGGCTCCTGCATCCCAACTGACAGAGTTTCTGACTCATGGCAGTGGTTCTGAAGAATGATTTTTTTGTTTTCTTTAACAAATTCAGAACAAAAACAAAGCCCAGCTTTAGTTTTCATCTGTTTGATTTTGTGAGGGTTTGTGTTTCACTGAAGAGCCTCTGCTATCAACTCTCAGTACTTGTGTGAGCATTACAGCTGTAATCAGTTTGTCCTTTAATGTTCTGTTTGTTGAGCCTGTCCCAGCAGTGCGTGTTTTCTATGTGTTAGCTGTTGACTCAGCTCTTCCCAGGCCTAGCAGCATCTGTCTTGTGACATGGCAGTCGTGTGTGCTTGGTGCAGTGGTACTGTCACTGTCCTTATCTTTCCTCATTTATGCATCTGTGTTTGGCTGTGGTAATTTCAGGCACAGTGGTTTTCTGAGCGCTCATGCTCGCAGCTGTCAAAGTCCTTTTTACTCACACTGCTTCCCAGGGAAGAAAGAGTGTTTACTCTTGTTGTTGGTCCAGTCCCTGATTTGTCCTTGAAGCTGGTGAACTCGCAAGCCAATTTATATGTTCTTTCTCATCTCTATTTACATTTTTAGGTCTTCTAAATATTGTTTCTGTTCCCCATGTTTCTAAGTATTTGTTTCTGTTCTGTCTTCAGTATGTGAAGTATTGGTTTTGTATTTCTCTAAATTCCTACTGCCCTATCCTCTCTTGAGAAAACTATTCATTGATGCTGTTGTCTTAATGCAGAAAAATTGCAAAACACTATCAAGGTTTTTGGAAAGGGTATGGTTTCCATTATCCTTGTTGACTTAAAATTTCTGTATCCTGTAGTTATTTGCAGTAATCTTCATGAAGGCTTTTATTAGATAATTTGAAAGATTGATTGCAAGTAGGATGAGGCTGAACATAGTTTTTAAGATGACTGTTTCTTTTTCTGACCTAAGGCAAAAAGGAGAGAGTAGGAGCTTTTTTTTTTTTTTTTTTAAGAGAGAAAAGATTGGGTTCCTGAATAAAATTCTTGTCATCCAGCAAGCTTAGCAGCTATATGCACATCCACACCCGACATCATCCATTTCCGGCACACCTGGATGAAAGATGAAAGATGTTTGGACACCAAGGTGTGTAGACAGTTTCAAAGGGATTAGAGAGATGGGTGAAGGATAGTCACACCAGGACATCTCATACATGTCCCAAGTGCCATCTCTGCCTCAAGACATCCCTCAGCCCCTGACAGCCTGAATTGAGGGCAGGTGCGAGTGGAAGAGTTGCTCCGAAGGGTGTGGGCTTCTGCTTCACTGGGCAGATGGAGAAAGCTTGTTCCCAAAATGTAACTGAGGTGGGTTTGGAAACTGATATGGAATGGGTCAGCTGAACTAAGCTTGGCAGTGTCCCTGCTGAAGTATTCAGATACCCATATGTTCTCCCTTTTCACAAGACTTAGCCTTCTTGAGCATGCAGAGGTCACAAGTGAATGTGGGGAGCAGTTGGCTGTGCAGTCAAACCAGGGAGAGGTTTAGGAAGGTTTATCCATGGATCTTGAGAACAGTCCTGGCAATTAAGACCAAATGTGTAACACTGGTTAGTCCGCAATTTACTGTGATGTCAGTCTTGTCCTGTAACTGTTTAAGGGAAGATTTAGGTAGCTGGCCTTGTGCATTTCTCAGTCTCTTTATTCTTAACAAGATTAGCAGGATTGCTAGCTTCAGCCAGAACTTGGATTAATCTTTGACTAAAATAGATACACTGACTTGACTTCCACAAAGTCAAGTCTGGTAAATGTGTTACAAGAATGTTCTAGCAAGTAATATTTTATTTTTAATGGCAGATTTTATGTGGTTTTGTGTGACCTGTTTTGCTTTTTGAGCGTGTTCATTAGCAAGACATAGTGTTAGAGACTGATTTGCATCTTAGTCACTCAAACCCTTCATTTCTATGTGGATTACTCATAATTTATTGATGTGTCCCACTCCCTCAGTGTTCCCCAAACACCACCATGTGAGAAAAATACTTATACATATTTTAGGACCATCAGGCTGTCAAACCTCAAATTAACTGGGCTTGCAACTGTGCATAAAATCTGGCTGAATTTGCTGCAAAAAAATCAGTGCTTCGGGTGCTACTTGATCCAGACAGCAAGTGTTACCCCATTCTCTCCAAGGTAAAAGCTGAGGTTCTGGCTGCCTTTGCTGACTATGTCTGATGGTGAGGTATAGTCACACTGGCCACTTGTAACAGCTGGAGGGAGAAACCCCCCCTGAGACATGGTTTATGGGGAGAATATCATGCTTTGTTGCTGTCTTGAGAGCATCCCATGTAGAGTTAGCCCCTCTGCTTTTCAGAAGTGGCACTTGTTGGCGTGTTGGGATGTCACACAGGGTGAGCAATCCTACCCCACCACGGAAATGAGTTTCATGGTGTGCTCCACTTGGCTGAGTGGGGACCCCACTCAAGCCTTTTTTCACTTCTGCTGGAGACAAGTCAGCACAGGATGGCATCATACAGTTCCTTGGCTTTGCTCTTCCATCATCTTTTCGCATTTTGAAGAGCTTCCTCCAAGCTCAGAGGAAATGTCTGGGTTTCTCAGGGGAACATACTGTATAAATAACACCAGATGCTCTAAACTAGCAGGAGAGCTGCAGCCCTGCCCTGGTGTGCTGCTGGATGTATCCCAGCACAAAGTGTTGTTGAGGATGCTGGTACTCACACTACAGTCCTTGATTCAGTGTAGGCCAAATTCTCAGTTGAGTCAGGTAAAAGCTTTATCTTTGTTTAGGGTACTGTATTAACTGCTTAAAGATTTTAACCACTGAGAAAATTTGAACTTTCTATAGACATTGTCCTAAACATCTTCCTACCTGTACACCTGCAAACCTTTTGAGTCCTGGCTCCTGTATATGCCCAAAGAACCAGTGTGAAAAGCAGGTTTAGTTATTGGTTTGGACTTGTTTTGCAGAGGGGAGCTGGCTAAATAACTCAGATGCTCAAAATCCACTGGTTTCTTCCCACATTTTTACCCCTCTGCCTTCTGGAGGGCAGGTCAGTTATGTCAGAATCCATTGGTAAAGAAAGCTAAAGCGGCTTAGCTTTCCATGGTTACACAGGATCAGCACGAAGCTAGCTCTCCCAGGTCTTTCACCAGACATCTCACTCAGGGCTCTGCAGCTTTGGCAACTCTGTGGTTGCTGGACCAGGGCTGTCTCAGCTGGAAAGACACGTCTTTAGCCCCTGCTAAACAGATGGATTTGCTGCTGTTCTGAGCTCAGTTTCCTGTCTTATCCTGGCCAAAACAGCCCATTCTGCTGGGAATGTGCAGCAGTTTGATCACCTGATCACAGAACCACAATTTCCAGATTTCAGAATATTCTGAGTTGGAAGGGACCCACAAGAATCATCAAGTCCAGCTCTTAAATGAATAGTCCATATGGGGTTGAACCCACAACCTTGGTGTTATTAGCACTGTGCTCTAATGAAGAGGTAACCATAGGGTCACCTGTGATAGCCAGTGTCTGTAATCATACAAGAACCCCCCCAACCATGGATGCCTGAGGAAATTCACGCCCCTGGAGTTTCAGGGTATGCCCCAAAGTGCAAAAATACCAAATTTCTCTGTAGCTCTTTGAGAGAGAAACTTAAATCCTGTCATTGTTGGTGTATTTGGCAAAATGGTCTCTGGAAATTTTTAGGGCTGGAATTTCTGCACTCAAGTAGTTGCAGATATCCTGAGGTGAGCTATATCTGTACTCTCCTTGAGACCAGAATGGATAATATAGGCAGCTAATGTACCTTTCAGCCTTGTGTTGGCCACTGCATTTCCAGTTTCACAGCAGCCTGCACTTAGGCTTGACCCTGTAAAATGCAGGAATGTCAGGAGTGGTTGGAAGCTTCTAACTGAGGCATTTCTGCTGAAATAAATCATACTGTACACATAAGTCTGAGCTCCTATACAGTCTCTGCTGCTCAGCCAGTGTACAGTAAGTTGTTAGGCTAGGGTAATTGGATCACAAGTTTCACCCCATGTGAATTTATAAGGCCTGTTCATAAAGATAAATGGGCTATTGTCACAGCTGGAGTCCCATGGGATAAGCTGCATTTTTGTAATGTTCAAAAATAAAGTAGCTACAGCCATGTTTTCTAGGAAGGATGAAGTGGAAAAGGAAGAGAAGGTGACACCACGTATATTTTTATTTGCTTTGAAGCCATTGGTAAGTCAAAAGAAGAAGAAATGGAAGGCTCAAGGTTGTAGCTGACCAGCAGTAAAGCATGGGATGGAAGTACCTGTTACCAGTAGGGCACAGTGCCTGGGTGAGCATCTCCTTGAAACTTTACCAGAGGAGAACAAGAGGAAAATTACACTTCCATTTAGGGACTTGAGGTATGAATTCACACCACTCCAAGAAACCTATTCACCTAAAACACATATGTGGATAACACTGTCTAGAAAGTATTGATGCTGTCTTGTAGTAATGCAATTTCAGACCTCATCTGGGTTAATAAAAAAATGAATTAATCACTGAACTGAAATGGATGTTTGTTTAGGTACAAGTAATCGTGAACTTTATTTTTATATGAAAAGAGAATATATACTCCCAACTAGTAGTATGTATGATTGTCCTCTAAGGGGGTTCAGTTTTTTGTAATGGAAAAGAATTATAGGCCAAATAAAGTAGAAGGAAGAACTTAAGCATAAAAACGGGAATGATAACTGGGAGTCATTCAAGAATCCTAATTAAGTCCCCGAGAAACTACAATTCTGCATTTGCAAAGACAAATTTTTTAGTTTAAAAGAAAGCTGGTTTGGTTGACAAAGGAAATTAAAGAAACAAAAAACTCAAAATACAATTAATGGAAAAATAGAGCAAGCAACACAGACAAGTAATCTGCAAGCAAAGGCAGATGACTGATGGGGGAACTGAAGGGTATGAGTGAAGAGCTTTTGGGCAGCACATTTGAATAATAAGAAGGGATTCCTGAAATGTATCAGGGCTTCCTGAAATCCTAGCAGTGGTGTAGGCTCCATACTGACCAGAAGTGAAAAAGCATACTGAAAAAGCAGTAGCAGAAATAGTATTTTTTATTTGGTGTTTGGAAAAGAGAAGAGTCTGTATTTGTAACTTGGTTATAAGAGAATATTTTTTGCTCTGCTCACAAATTGCTTGCTGTAATTAGGAAAAATGTTAAATGTCATTGTTTTTAAATGTTCAAAACAATGGTTAATTTACAGTCCATGATTTTTAGAGACTAAGCCAAGGAGCTCTTTGAATCATTAATGACACTTGAAAAAATTCAGAGGAGTGGAAAAAAATCTACTGTAAGAGCATTATTCTGGGACAATGAGGAAGTAGCCTGCCAGACTACCCGAAATTCAGTTTGGTCAGAGCACAGAAAGTCTGATAAGCTCTGCAGCTGGTGAAGAACTGAGAGAAGACAATATGATACTAGCCTATTTTCCCTGAGTCGGAAACTGGCCTTGTCAGACAACTTCTTCATATGAGTATGATTTTTGGTAATAATCGGTGACATACTTACACATAGCTTTGAAAGCTTTTGACTTTGTACCTGGTGATACTCTGATACAGGAGTACACACCCGACAAAATCAAAGTGGCTTATTTTAAATAGCCCAGAGTACTTGTGCATTCTTATGAAACAGCTGGAGATGGGGAGTCATCCTCCACCAGTGAGTAGGGAAGCTAAAAAAACTCGGAAAGAAGTACTGAAGCTGTCTGCTCCTGGTCCTGCATTACCCAGTGGCTTTCTCAGTGATACAAATAGTACATAATTTTTGGCACAAGCATGGAGATGCTGTGGTTG
Source organism: Daphoenositta chrysoptera (assembly GCA_013397915.1). Classification (NCBI taxonomy): domain Eukaryota; kingdom Metazoa; phylum Chordata; class Aves; order Passeriformes; genus Daphoenositta; species Daphoenositta chrysoptera. Next base: position 465,918 of record VZRO01006937.1, read on the forward strand.
GAGGGGATGTAAACAACGGGTCAGCTGTGGGAGCAGAGCTGAGTCACCTGAAAAGCAGGGCTCGTCTAGTGCTGTTCTGTGCAAGGCTGTACATCTAGAGCAAAGCACGGAGGTCAGGCTAGCAAGACTGGAGGCCTTGTCTGGAGTATACTGATGGTGCAACAGGCTTGGAAGATATTAGTTAACACAACTGCTGAGCTCAGTAGTTCAGCTGAGAGGGAACTTGCAGTCCTCAGGTGAGCGGTAGGAGAAATGTTCTGAGGACCCTAGTGTGGGAATGCTGTCTAGTACTGGTGTCAGCACTTCAGAGAGCATTGAAGAGCTAGATATAGGTCAGAAAAGAGCTGCATGATTATTCTGGGACCTGAAGACCATGCTCTTATAAAAGGAAAGTAAACAAACTTGATCTGAAAAGTTGTGTCCAGCGAAAGAGGCAAATAATTCCTTGAGTTTGCTTGGGTATTTGTCTTAAGGCAGCAGAACAATATAACAAATGCTGTATGTCTAGTGGCCTAGATGCTGAGGAAACACACTATCAGATTCAATATAATTGGACTCTAGTGAAAGCAGTTAGCCAGCTTAACAAATTTCCTTAGGACCTGGTGGAACTGCCATCATTTAGACTTCAGGTTGCCACCAGGTATCTCTCTGAAACAGAAACTCTTTCTAGGTAGCTGCTGACTTCTGCATGGTATCCATGTAGATTTTGATCTATCTGGACAGTGACTGTCTTTATGCTGATACGAAACCAGACCTTTTCTTAACGTGAAACATAGGACAAGAAGTTTTTCTGAAACAGAGGTACTGTGACTTCAGCAGGCAAGAATGGGGCGACAGCTGCAGGTCAAAGCTGTGTGCTCTTTGCTGCACATCCTCTGCAAATGGGCTGAGCTTTTAGGAGCACTGAAATGAGTGCCAGGGAGGGGGTCTTGAAGTACTGGAGGCCTTTGCCAGCCTGTTCCAAATGCTCTCAGGCATCATCCGTGGGTCTGTGTAAGTGTGAAAGGAACCGAAATATTTGTAGGTCTGCCCTCAGTGCTGCAAGGCCTGCAGAGAAAGATCCTTAAGGAGCAGGCACCACCTCTTCTGGGCTCTGTTTACCTGCTTAGCAAGGAAGGAAGTGGGACCTTAAAGCCATAATGCTGCCTGGACACCACATTCCTACTCAGGTTAAGTCAGGAATGAGCCGCTAGAGTTCAATATCACCTTCACCTCACTAAGGCCCCCCTGCCTTAACCTCAGTGGTTTACATCTGTGCCAGGACACTGTAAAGGGCCCGTTTCTGTCTGGCACAGGGTGGGGGATGGCCCCCAGAGTGTGGCAGGTGCAGGGATGCATGGTGGGTAGACAGAGTGCCCTGTGAGCATATGGTGTGACACTACTCCCCTCATATCCACAAAAGCCCTTGCCATGCCCTCTGCTGCCAAGTGAGGGTCTGGGATTTTGGTAAGCGATAACAGCCCCAGCTTGTCATTGATGTGTGGCCCTGAGCACAGGGAGCACCAGACAGAGGAAGAGTCATTCAAAAAGCACGTGTGTTTCCTGGTCGCCTTCATTCAAGGCTCTCCTGGAATAACAGGCACTTTCCTGTGTGCTCTTGTTAAGATGGCTTGAGTTAGTCCCCAGAGCAGTGCTTTGTGGTGGTTACTGGGACAGCAACAGTGTCAGGGACCCTGTGATGCACAGAGGTGGGAAATTGTGGCAGGAGTGGTGATGGTAGGTAGCTGAATTCACTCACTCCTCTTGTTCATACTCTGAGTATTTCCTCCCCAGCTGAGGTTCATACTGTCTGAGGAAGCTGCAGCATGTCTACACAGTGGCACTATAATGAATTCTCTGGGAGTACTTTTGCCCAATATTTGGTTGTTATTTTAGGTTTAACCAGTGCGACAAAAAAGCTAAAATTTTCAGCCAACCAAAGGAATAGTTGGAGCTCAATACCACTGTTGCAAATCCGTTTCCAAAATGTCATTTTGTTGTCGCTATTAGAGATAGCATTGTAGTTAGCTGGGGATATCTCTTCTGTCCTCCCTGTGCTCAGTGAGGGTTGGAAACGGGGCCAAAGACATTGCCTTGCTCAGGCAGGTTTCTAACATGTAGTGTTTTGAGGCTATCACAGTGTTTGAAGACCTGTCTTGAGCGTATCTGCTCCCTGTTGTGGTGGATTAGGGAAGACGGGTTGCCTGTGTTGCTGGAGCATAATGTTTTTGTAACTTCCAGAGATCATAGGCTTGCAGGGGGGAGTCTGCGGCACTGCTTTCATGTTCCATTTACCATGTATGATTGTGCTCATGCAGCTGAGCAGACATCTAAAATTTAGAGGAATTGTGTCCTTTGTTAGCTCAAGATGATGCCTTGAGTGGCTACTTAGAAGAAGAGACTAGACAGGAATAAGGGAATAAAGGTGGGTATTTATTTGAAAGGCCTTCAAAGGTACACCCTGGGAGCCAAAGGATGGACCTCAAGATGTACGACAAGTCATGAGTTCCCCACACCTTTATAGGTTTGGTTCATTTGCATATCACCAGCAATTAAAACCAATTAAAACCAATTAAAACTGCAGTTAATGATGTCATTTCCCCGAGCTCACCCCCCTTCTAAGATGTTGGTTTCCACATTTTCAGGCCCAGGACAGCCTGGGTGTCTTTGGAGAGCAGGCCCAGAGAGGCTTTGTTATGCCTAGAGAACTGAAGTTAGCAGGCTGCAAGAAACTTCAGAGTTACTCACTACGCAGTACAGGATTTGAAAAATATAAAAATTAAAACCTGAGGCATCACAGGAACCTAAATGAATTAGGTCTGGTTTACTTGTTAAGGTGGTGTTAGGTCATAGGTTGGACTTGATGATCTCAAAAGTCTTTTCCAAGCTAGCTAGTCCTATGATTCTGTGTGACTCTGAGACAGGAGAAACAGGTGTTTCCACATACCATTGTCTCTAGGAGATGTATGTTCATCCATGATTGGTTGCATCCATGTATCCTTCTACCAACAATAGCTCTCCGGAGGGAACCCTGCAGGCTCTTTGCTGAACTCAGAGCTGTGGTTTGGCAGGGAGTGCAGGACTGGATGCTGGCATAAAGCAAGTTCTCAGGCAGTGCAGTGGAGTGATGGTGGTGACTCAGTGGTATCTGCCTAGTTTACACGGTTGTGATCCCATGTGCTGCATGCTTTTCTGTTCTTGCTCTTAATATAGATGCTGAGGATCTCGTGAGAGCCTGTTGGTTCAAGCAAGTCTGTAGAACTGCTGCATGGTACTAGACCTCACTGAGTCAGGGCATTTGCCATGTGATGTAGAGACAGAATGGTCAAGAGCTTTAGACAGTGTTAAAAGAAACACTCATGTTCAGTTCTACTTTCCCTTGAGTTGGGTTTTCTTCTCTCCCCATCTTAACAGTAGTGTGACTTAGGGTAGATGTCACTGCTGATAGCAGAAGTTAAATGAAATGTTACTTTGTGCTCGCATGGTTATATTCACAGCAACAGCAAACCCCAAGGGGTGTGTGTGTGTAGCTGGAGAAGGAGATAGATAAAAGGATGGGGATTTGAGTTACTCCCATTTTCTGCTTCAGGTGGTCGTTCTTCCTTTTATCCCTCATCCTGGGCCATATCAGTCAGGTCTGGCTTGCCTGGCACCCTGGTACTGTGATGCTCTGTATAATCCTGCTGCTGTGACTTCCTCTGCTGCCTCTGAACTCCACAGGCATCAGAAATTCAGTCCTGTTCCTCTTCAGGATGAAGAGAATTCTTTTTTCTTCCCCCCCTGCCAAATTCTGGGCTCATACTCTTTTCTGGAGTAAGCACAAAGGGGTAGAGCTAGAACTGAGTTTTAACTGCATTACTGCCTGGCTGTTTCAGTTTAACATCAAAACTTGGCCAGAACTTTGTTGTTTTGTTTTGGTTTGGTTTTTTCCTTTCATTTATTTTTTCCTGGAATACACACTGTTATTCACAGTTGGATAGGTCTAATGCAAACCAGTGGAGTGCCTGAGCTCCGACTGTAATCAAGCAAGCACTTTGGCTTCATATTTAAAAACAAAGGAAACAATTAAGCAAACTTTCCTTACTGTTGGGTGACAGGCATCAGCCCTTCAAGAGCATTTTTGTTTCAGCTCCTTGCTGGAGTGGCTGCAAGCTTCCTGGAAGCTGGTGTCTGCTGCAGGTTTCCCTCTGCAGTGTCACATGCCGTACGCGTGATGTCCTGGCAGATGGGTGCAGGGCTCAGGGCAGCAGGTCTCCCCACTGTGCTCCTGGCCTCAGTGGGCATGTGCCAGGTGGCACATGGTCCAGCCTGCCAGCAGGTGACCAAGGAGGAAGCCCAGTTTACTCCCAGTCCAACCACTACGACGTTGCTACACACTGCACTGAAAATACCCTCCGGGTAGGACTGCATTCCTGGCTGGATTTGTACATCTGCATGCTCCGCAGGTTGCACAGCCAGAGGTGCAGGGAGGGGTGGGATAAGGCTTAGGTTTCCACTAGATGACAGCCCCCTGTGAAGTAAAAAGGAATGCTCTTCCCTCCAACTGGAAAACAGAGGCCAGAGCATGGGCGGTTTATGCGGGTTCATCGGGGTATGTGCTGTACATAGACAGTGCCATTCCACAGAAGATTAAAGAGCTTCTCAGGGTCTGGTGGTGAGAGCTCTGCAGGCATTCGTCATCTTCTACCTGGTAGAGGGAACAAAAATGTGGCTTGTTTCAAGGCCACACTGTCCCAGGGCACAATGCAGTGCTTCTGTTCAGAGCCTTCTTCTTCCCCCTCTTTCTCCCCCTGTTTTTTTCCCGGTCACCTGTGCCTGGCAGAGGTGCAGTACTGCTGAATTAGCAGGAACATCTGCTTTGAAGCTGGGATCTCATACCAAATTGACCATGATCTTCAGTCCCAGCATCTCTGCTTGCAAATGCCTCCCTCTGCACTGTCAGAGCTTAAGTGTATGCATTGGCACTGCTGGTTTGCTTGAATTCCTGTTTGTTCTCTGTTCACACTATCTTTTAATCCAGCCTGGCACTCCTAGAAACTAGTCAATTTATCATCCAGGGTCTAGCTGTATGTCATATAATGGAAACCTGGAGATTCACCAATGAATGAGTATTCACATTAGGTATTGTAAGCATTATGTGAGGTTTTCAAACATCCTGTAGATAGCTTACTCAGGTTTTAATAACATTTGCCCTAGCCAAGATGCTTTCTTCCATCCCCTTCAGTCCCTATAGGAGAGTAATTGCAGATTAGTTAGCTGATAGCAAAAATTTTATCCTGGCCACAGAGGGTCCAGCAGAGGATTTTATTGATGTGCTTTCATAGCTGAGAGTTAATATGGTTGGGAAAGCTCTTCTCTGAAAGCTGTACTGCATTTAATTTAAATGAAGGCAGCAACTGTACTTGCCTCAGACTGATTTGAGTAGAAGCAGTCATTGCTTATCTCTGCTGTGACTTCTAATAAGAATGGCAGGAGAAAATTAAGGTACTATCTTGTTGCTAAGACTCACAGAAATGAAAATCTGGTGAAGTCTCTAGGTCTCAGATAGTGGTGACTGAAGCCAATCCATTTCTCAGCTTCAGCTCCTACCAGGAATATGATCTTACTGTCAGTCACATGCCATCTTATTTAGTGGTGGCAGAACCGTGGTAGGAAACAACTCTGTCCCAGCATGAGTCAAAGAGCAAAGGGATTGCGAGTTTAGGCTTCAAAACTGCACAGCATGAGCAGCCGTGGGAAAATGGGTTGTGAAACAGTTGGTGCAGGAGTGGAGAGAGCTGAAGTCAGATTTCTCAAGGACAGAGACTCTGAGAGATACTGCAGTCACTGAGTAAGTGACAGAAAGTGCATGATAAGTAGCACAGCAGAATAGCTCCCAGTGTTGGCATCACTGCTTTCCCCTCTGCTTCTCCCAGCTATGCCAGTGGCAGGCACTTAGCGTGTCCTGTAGAGGTCTGGTTGCTCTTAAGTGTTTACATTTCGTGCATGTCTGCTCATACTCTTTTTATCTGTTTTTCAAGCATTGTGTAACCTTGCAGAATTTGGCTCTAAGGCTTTTCAAGGTGGCTATTCTTACACCAGGCTCTGCCACTGAGATGTAGGGGTGAGTCACTTGTTGTGCTTTGCTTCACGTGCCAAATGGAGTGGCAACTACAGAAAGCAACATTTAACTGCAGAATTAAAAACACAGGGTACAGCTTGCGAGAGAGATGCTTGATGTTCTCCATCACTTTTCATATGTAACTTCAGGTTTTAGATGTCCAGGTCTTTTGAGGTCCGCTGTAGATAGTCTCACAACTTTTCTGGGTGAAACAGTGAGGACACCACATGACTTTGCCAGCCATGAATCCCTTTGCTGATTTGTGGCTAGGCATGGTTTTGTAGACTCAGTGCATCAAGTGTTGTGTTGGGAAGAAGCAGACAAGTTAGGGTGTTGAGAGACAATGATGGGGCCCATTGGATGGTAGCCCATTATGGTTTCTATTTGACTGCAATCTTATAATGCTGTACAGCAAGGTGTCTGGAAAGATGTGCCAAATATTGCCTAGTACTGCATCTAGGTTACTGGTGTAGCCTGTGGTAGCAGAGAGTCCTCTTCCTGTGTGGTTGACAAAAGTATTTCTTACCTTTTTCATTTTTTTTCCTTTGTGCTGAAGCAACTAGTAAATCTGTCCCTGATGTGCAGCCTGCTATGTGGTAGACTCTACTGAATTTAATTTGCAGTTCTGTGCTCCATCTAATCAGACATTACAAGGGACACTCCAGTTATGCTTTGTAGATCAGTTACCCTCTCCTGAGCTAGCAGTTTACAACTGAATATTGCACAACAAGACAATTTTTGTTCACTTACATTCTTTCCACTGAGCAGTGAAACATGAAATTCCTGGATGTAGATTGAAGATAGCAGTTCCCACTGTCCCAGTGCAGACTGACTCATTAATGTCAATTTTGCATTCACTGCTTAACTGTAAAAACTAGGAATTATGATTCTATCTTGTCATTCCCAAATCTAGTGATTGGATTACTAAGAAAATGTTGAAGACATATATACTTCAATGGCTTACAAACTAGAGAAGGGTCCGGTGGTGACAGGCACAGCATAGTGGAAAATACATGCAGAAAATAGCAGTCAGGAGGAAGGAAGGAAGAAAGGATGAGAGGAGGAGCCAGGTATACTCTCAGCAGTGGTGTATTGTTAAAAAAATTCATCGTGTCTTCTACAGGAGAATGAGACTCGTTAACAGACTTATTTCTCTATTGTCTCTATTCATCTTTCAAAGTGGAAGTAGATAACTTCCCTGGAAATGGGAAGAGAGCACAGGAAAAGGGACTGGTTTGGGACTGGATCTACAAGAGAGGTTTCCATTCAACCATCTTCCTTGTAGTGTGATTTTTGTGTCCGCTGATCTGGAACTGCTGATGAACAGTGTTACCTGTTCCAACAGGTCGAAGCATGCTAATCAAGTCAGCTGAATTAGTAAGGGTTGGCCTGAAATGTTTTCCAGGTTTTGTATCCTCTAAGGTCACTGTTTTCTAGCGTTTACTTTGTCTGCTAGAGGCACCTCCATTAAAGTATTTCACTACACCTCCAGTGTAGTATTTCACTAGGTAGCTGGGATGCAGTGCAGCAGCAGATGAGCTGGTACTACAGCTCGTGCATCTCTCTGAGGCCTGGCTGGCTTCTTATCCAGATACAGCCAGGAGGAAGAGTTGAACAAGACGCAGTCCCATAAAGGAGTGAATCAGAACGCAACAAATGATATTGGATAATTAGCTCATAATAGATTCAGAGGAACAATGTGCTGATGTGTCCATATTAACTGTTCGCGTGACATAATCTAGGCTGGCATGGACCCTGCATTGCATTGTAGCATGTTTTGCAAGTGCCCTACCTATGCACAATGAGTCTCCCCTTGAAAAGAGAAGAGCATAGAGCACTGATGTTGTTGTAGGACTGGGGTAAGTGAAGTGGGAGAGCAGGGATCAGAGGCTCCAAACACGTGCTCTTGGTGTCAGAACACCTGGCTGCACAGTCTCTTCTCCCTTACCTCTCCTCTAGGTTTGTCTCCTGTGATTAGTTCTGACACATACCAGAGACGTGCCACCTGATGAAAATGAAAGAAGGCTGAGCCCAAAGGATATGTTCAAGGATGCCAGGCAAAGCTTGCAAGACAAGGTGTAGAGTAGGAGCAGGCTCTGCTGTTCAGGAGGAGGAGGTGGAGAGTGTTACTTGCAAGTGGTGGCTGGAGGCAAGTTTCTGCAAACAGGTCCTGTGTGCTGCAGGGGAAGTGGATGCTGTTGTGTTCTTGCAGACTTCCACATACCTTGTACAGGGTGATGAGGTGGTGTAGTACCCTCATGTCTCACCTATACCCTGTGTCCTGGGCCAGCTCTGCAGCAGCACTGCAACTCTTGATTGCCAGCTCTGTAGCAGGCTTTGATTAGATCTGCTCTGAGGATCTGATGTGAACTCTTTTCTACCAAAAGTTTTGTGAAAAGGCCACGGAGTCCTAAGTTTGAAAGAAAACCATGAAGATGTTAATGTAATCTTGATGATGGTTTCAAGAGACAATACTGTGACTGTTATGTGGGTTTGGGTTTTGTTTGGGATTGTTTTTGGCAAAAGCATTCCTTTCCATTGAAGGATATTTGGGATAATATGTGAAGGAAAAAGAACCTGGTTTCTCCAGGCTGAGAAATTATAATAGGGAGACCTGGCTTTAATTCCCAGACCTGCCATTGCCTTTCTGCCTCTACTGTGCCTTCTGTTCCTTGTATAACATCAGGATTAACAGTGCTGTGCGGAGCTGTCATGGAGATGTTGCAATGAATACACTGTTCCAGTTCTTGGAAATAGCAGTAGCAAAAGAGTTCACAGGAACAGAGGATGGTAGCACGCTGCTTCTGCTGTTGGCTTTCCTAAACGAATACAGCCTGGCCACATGCTGTAGTCACACTCTAGGTTCGTTTTTTTTGAGGAGTCCTGGGAAACTGATCCTTTCCTAGCCTGAGAATGTAGCTCCCTTATTAGTAACAAGCCATTTCAGTAGCCTTTTAGGGAGGTAGAACTGGGTTGTTACTGCAAAGCAGGCTGAGGAGACATGTGAGGTAGTCTGACTGCTTAGAATGAAGGTGGATTTAGTTCCTCAAGAAGTCTCGGTTTTTCACATGCAGTGAAACTGTGTTAATAAATTAGATTTCAGATATTTTCTTTCAAGAGCTAATAATATCTTTCTGGCAAAAAACTAGAAAGCATGCATCAGGATTACAACAGATACACTTTCCTGGATAGGTACAAAATCTGTCCTGTAAGCAACAGCCAGCTAATTACCTAGGAGAAAAGCTAATACCAGAATGGGGTTATTTTGTTTACTCTCTCCATTGATCTGTTAATATGTCTCTTAATCTCAGGTGATGCTGCTTTTGTTTATGATGCTTCCTGTTAAAGGATTTAGTAACTGTGGATTTTGTTAATTTATGTTGGTTTAATTTTAGCACAAATTTCATTAGGATTGACAGTATAGGCCCAGTATTGTGGAGACCCAGCGGTAGCTGGGTGTTTTGTGTTTTGCCTCTTAATAGACCTCTGTTTCTCCAGCAGGAATTAGATTGTCATGTTTGAGAAGATTATATTCTAAAACACAATTGCTTCAGAGGATAGTCTTGCACCAGTGACTTTACATACTTTTGTGGAGGTGAGGATAGGTGTTGTCTCTGATTTCCTTATTTTCAGGGCTCTACTGAGCGTAAATTGAATTGTTTCGGAGACCGGAACAGTATTTCACACTTCTGTCACTAATGGGCATGTTAAAAAACAGCAGGAGGGCAAGTCTCTTTAGACTGGGGGAGAGGGATGTTGGCGGATGCTGCTATGTGGCCTGAAGAAAATGTTCTTGAGAGGTTTGTCTCATGAGTGCTTTGTCTCATGGTTAAATGAGTTCTGCTGGGTCATGGCAACTTTTAGTTCAAGCCTATGTGTCATGTTGATGGGTTTGTGTTTAGTACAGGGGGTGATGTACAGTTTCCTGTAGGCTTCTTGCAGTGTGAAGAGCATCCCTTTGCTTCCTGGATGTGCCATTTGCCAGATGAGTAAATACGTATTGGCTGAAGCACACTTTGAAAAGTGTCAAGTGCGTTACAAGAACAAGTCTTCTTAGTCTCAATATTATTTGGACACCTATATCCCAGTCTGCATCTAAAAATCTTTGCTGGGATAACTCGAAATCTGCATAATTCTGGATTTTTGAAAGAGCTATTTAAAGGGTCCTGTTTCTTTTCAATGAGACTGTTTGTTAGAAGGTGTTAGGTCTAAATCTCCTCACTGTTACTTTGCCTATGTTGTGACAGCCTCATCATTGATGTCACTGCAGAGGGAGTGTGAACAAGTGATTTTTCCAGCTGTTAGTGCAATGTAACAGCTCAGGCTGCTGGAGGTGAGAAGATTGCTCCTTGCTGGTTTGGCTGTGCTCTCAGCTGTGTTGCTGTGTAACAGAGATGCAAAGGGAAAGCACCAGCACGCTTTCTGGCCTAGAGCAGAGTGGAGCTTGTGGCTTACCTTCCAAGTGTTTTGCTGGGTATCTTTTCCATGGATTGTGCTTACAGCAGAGATGGCAGGATAGACAAGACAGGTGCAAACAAACGTCTTTCAGTGATCTTGGGTAGTGGCTTTTTTGGCTTTTTGAAAATGTGTGCACGGTGTAACTCAGGTTAAGGGAGATTTGAACCTTCTGCACATACAACTCACACTTCTTGTTGTGATACAGCATTGTTCTCGCAGGCAATAAAACAAGAGGAAGACTGACTTGGGGAAGACAAGCAATGTCCTTGAGTTCTGTAGCTTTAAGGGTCTTCAGCATAGCCCTGGTAGCTGATGCTTATTCTCTCTCCCCACTGGATTGTTCATAGCCACAGGCCAAGGAATCGTGTTTTCTCAGGTATGGCTTTCAAACGTACAACTACAAGGGTGTGGGAAAGGGTTTCTTTTTCCACTAGAATTTTCTAGGTTTCAGGAAGATCTCTCTGTTTTGAATTGCAGTGTGACTTTAATTTCATGACAACAGGAGACCTAGAAGGACTTTGAACTTTTTGTATCTCCAAAATTTTTAAATTTTAAATCTCATTATATTTTAATGTAAAAGTTAAATTTTCTGACTGACTCATAATGATTTTGAATTGGGCTGAGAGAGGCACAGGATTTTTGAAATGCAAAATCTTATATACAGGAACTCAACCATAGGTTGGTTCTCTTTGGACCAACCTGGTCCTCTGGAGAACCAGTTTTGAAAAACATCACTCTGATTTTCACAAAGCTGGATGGATGTGCATTATGCTGACTTCCTGGGCTTGTTCTGAAATCCTGATAACTTTGATTTCCTTCTGCCCAGCATTTCCAAGAGTGCCTGTTTGCTTGCTGTCTTGGCAGTCATTAAAAGATCCAGCTTTTCCATGCCGATTTCTCATGGGCTTTCAACTTACTGGTGGTGAAAGGCAGTAGGGAAAGACTAGAACTCCTTACCTGTGAGTTGCATTAGGTTGGACATTAGGAGGAGTTCCTTCATGGAAGGGGTGGTTTGGCATTGGAACGGGCTGCCCAGGCGTGGTGGAGTCACCATGCATGGAGGTGTTTAAGAAAAGACTGGACGTGGCACTTGGTGCCGTGGTCTGGTTGACAAGGTGGTGTTCAGTCATAGGCTGGACTTGATGATCCCAAAGGTCTTTTCCAAGCTGGCTGATTCTGTGATTTCTGTGATTCTGTGATACACGTTCCTGTTGGTGTGGGAGTGTGTGCATCTGAGGATGTTAAGCTGAAGCAGCAGTGTGATGGGAGGTCACATGTGTGAAGGGGATCCGAGAAAGACATGGAGCTGAGGGATGGTGTTTGGCAGAGACAAGATTTGTCAAGAAGGATTGGAGTACTGGAAAATCAGAACTCTCTTTGTGAGACTTATTATTTCAGTGGGATTTTTGGGGTTTTTTGCCCTCTGGCATAAAGACTTGTGGATGGGACCCATCTGTGGCAGAGATTAGTGCAGTCCCTTGGCTGCAGTCTCACTTTCAGCAACCTTTTCTGGTTGCTAGAAATATACTGAGAATATGTCTGTGCTGTAGGAACAAGTTGAGTGGCCTCTGAGCTCTGTGGGTATGCATGAATGATTTCTGTTCAGTAACTAAATTAACAGCTAATTCAACAATGACACTTGCTATATTAAGTAGGTTTATAAGATAAACTGACTGATTTAATTAATTTAATAAAATTGAAATTGAAGGACCAATTAAGTGCCTGCAGTTGGCAGTTATTAAAGTTCCTGACTGAGCTGTTTTGCAGACTGCTACTGAGCTCATATGATGTGATTTTATTATCACCAGGTCTCACAATTCCAAGAAAATTATAACCACCATATGTAAATAATCTCCAAGATGAATTACTGTGTCATGTAACAAACAGAAACATTTCAGATCTTGTGGGTTTGCTAAGTTTAAGAAAATTACCAGGGAGAGGATGTTTTTCAATAGTCTGTCTTCTCAGAAATTAATCTTGGGGAAGATTATCGTATTATTTTGATCACTGACTTTCTCTCTGCATACATTTATTTTCACTGCTCTAGATGGCTCTTAATTATTGCATGCAATACTTGGTTTTTAGCCAATTTCAGGTTTGTATTTGTTGTAGTTTAACCACAGCCATCAACCCAGCAACCAAGCCCCAGGCATGTGGCTCTCTTACTCCCACTTGAGTGGGATCAGGGAGAGAATTGGAAGAGTAAGAGGTAGAAAATTCATGGGCTGAGATAAAGACAGTTTAAAGGGGAAAGCAAAAGCCACATACACATTCACTGCTTCCCATGGGTGGGCAGGTGTTTGTATCTCCAGGGCAGCAGGGCCCCATTGCACCTCATAGTGACTTGGGAAGACAAACCATCACTTCAAATGTTCCCCCTTCCTCCTTCTTCTCCCCAGCTTTAAATACTGAGCATGATGTCACATGGTCTGGAATATCCCTTTGGTCAGCTTGGGTCACTTGTCCTGGCTGTGTTCCCTCCCATCCTTCCAATCACCCCCAAAATCCTCGCCAGCCTGGCAGTATGAAAAGCAGAAGGGGCCTTGGCTCTGTGTAAGCCCTGCTCCGCAATAACTAAAACATCTCTATATTATCAACCCTGTGTGCAGTGCAAATCCAAAACACAGCCCCACACTTGACACTATGAAGAAAGTTAACTCTACCCCAGCCAAAACCAGCTCAGTGGTACAGCAGCAGCTGAAACCTTTTCAATAGGGAGACACAAATATGCAGAAAAGACTAGAGGCTGGAGCAACCTATCAGTCAATAGAACTCTTGGCTTCATTTCAATGATCACTTTTTTAGGGCTGGTAAGATCTGGTATTCTGGTATCACTTGACACAGGAAAGTTCTGAGCAAAGTAGCCTGACCTAGGAAATGGGGAGTGTTTCAGAGATAAGTGGAAAAATAAGGCAACACACCTTTTAAAAAGCAAAAAACCCCAAGTATTATGTCAGTTAAAAATGGAGATGGACCTGGGCAATTCAACTGATACTGTTATTGTAGGAAATGACAGTTTGAGGCACCTTGCTTGGTTTTGTCCCTGCATTCTCGTAGGACTTATAAAAACAGAACTTGTTTCCTTTTTGCCTTTTTTTTTTTTTGTCTGAATACAGGTAGTATGTAGTATTCTACTTACTTTACTTTCTGAAATGAGCCATTTTCTTGAGTGTCCTTTCCTTAAGAATATAGCCTGACAAGAGTAGTAAGCACATGGTGAGTTAGGCATCAAAGGCTGAAAAATGAATGTGTGTTGCAACTCAGGCTTTCCTAACAGTGTGTCTGTCTAGAGTTGCTGTCTTCACACCTGAAGAAGCAGATACTTTATAGTGTGAGAGCATTTGGTTATGACAGCTAGAAAGACTTGCTGAGTCTGTGGAAATTAAATTAGTTTTCTGATCCAAAAGTAGAAGTAAACTAAAATGCTGCATGGAAGTGAAGCTAATGGTGTCTTAAATGCGATGCTGGAGACTGTACAGTGACCCAGGGGAATGCATCCCTCTTCTTTCCCTCCCATCTTAGCTTCACCTTGTACCCAACACACTTGATTTTGCAAGCTGATGTCTTCTTCTTGTGGACCATGACTTGCTGATCTTTTTGTTTGTTAACTACCTTCCATAGGCAGGATAAACTGTGGTGATGCCTGTCTCTTTCCTCAGGCATCTCTTGTCCTGAGTTGATTCAGCCAATGTTTTCGTCCTTTCCTACAGCTTATGTTTCCAAATCTCTGAACAATTCTTCTTTTCTCCTCTGGACCCTGAATTTGTTTCTGTCTCTGTAGTGTTCAAAACAAGATGCAAGAGCCTGGCCTTGAAGAGGTCTTGACAGGACTGGATAGGACAGCATAATTACCTCCCAGTTGTTATATATTACACTATTGGAAACTGCTTTGGCAAAAACATCATGTTGTTGATTTACACATTTTCTAATGCCCTGCTACCCAAAGATCCTGTGATGGTATGGCTACGTGCCCAATAATTCTTCACGTTTATTTTTGTATTAATCCTGATTTTTGCTTCCCACATTTTGATTTGATCCACCTGAGATTATCCTTTCATTTTACCATAACTGTTGTGCTATCTCCAAAGAGGAAGTTCTGATGACCTTTCTGACCTTGGAATTAAAAACACCACTGACCAGAAAGGAAATAAAAGCCACCAAAATTTGTCATAATAAATCTTCATGTACTGAGACAGAGACCCAGGAGTTCACAATCAATTTTGTTATTTTTAGCTCCTTAGCCTATTACAGAAAGGCACATTCAGTTTGCAGTGAGAGCCCCTGTCCTGGGAAGACCTCATAAATTAGCTTGCCTAAACATACTGCCTGTTTCTAAGTCTAAAAATTCCTTTGATTTCAGCGCGCTTTTGGTTTGGAAACTCAAGAGATATGACAGGCTTGAAACCCAAATTTGTCAGGAATGTTACAAATGAATTGTAATTGTGCGTTTATTCCATTTATGTAGTAAATCCCATAAGCATTTGCTGGATAGGAAATAATAATTAAAAAATGTCAGAACATATGAAGAATAAAATGAAATGCGGAAGGATTATGGTGTTTTAGTTCATTCAGCTGTACCAGTTTGTGCAGTGATCCTGAACGCAGTGCTCATGTCACAGTGTCTGACATTTTGCAGTGCTGCCCAAGTCACGAGCCACGTGTGACTGCAGACTCCCTAAGCCGTGGTACAGCTGTGCCCAGCAGCACAGGGTGGTGTGTGATCTCTAGCTAAAGTCCATGTTTGGTGTGCGTTGCTTGGAAAGAAAGAAAATGTTTTGGGAGCTCTACCCTAAACAGCTCTAGCAGTTTGTCTGAGATGGTGGTATTTCACATCTGCAGAGGAGGACTTGTGCAGTTAGAAGCTTTAGTGCCAGCAGTGAGCCCATGGTCCAAGTTTGGGGTAGTTCCTGGTGAGCTGTTTCAACAGGCTTGGTGCATCCATCTGGTCCCTGTGTGAAAAGGGAACCTGGTGGTAGCACTTGGGCTGTTTGTTGGCTGTGGGGTTTTCCTCCCCTCTCCAGAGTGCATGCTTTCTGCAAGGCTTCTTTTGTGTGTAAGCTGTAGTGCTTGCCAACACCTTTGAAAGACACCCCATGTTTGGTTTTCAAAGAGAACAGGGCTGAGGATGAAGGCTCTCATGACAAGAGCAGAGATATCTTCTTGTGTCAGCAGATAAGAATTTAAAAGACTGTGAAAAAGCTTTTTACAGAAGATGACCATGGGACTTCCTTTCTACTGCTGCTCCCGCCCCCTCTAGTAACTTTTAAATGTCTAGCTGCCATTCAGAATTTAATTCTTAATTCAGAACTTATTCAGGATAAAAGTTTCAGAGGACTTTCTGGGTTTAGCCAAAACAGTTATTGATGCAGCTGATGCTTTCTTGCTTACATTCCCTTTCAAATGAGGGAAGTTGACTGAACAGATTGGTGCTCATCTAACACTTTTTTTCCTTGACTTGTTAAATTAGGAATTTGCCTCTAAAGTAGATAAAGCTATGAAGTCTAATGACTGCAATAAGAAAATGGAATGGACAGAAGCAGGAAGTGTTCTCAAAGACTTTTCTGGTGGCCAGGTTTTTTGAGGACTGTCCACCAGCAGGTCTGCCGTGGTGCAGAGTCCCTTGTTAAGCACAAATATTCATTGCACCATATTGCAGAAGGGGAGCAAAAGCTGGGGAGGTAGGAGAGGAAAATGAAAAGAGGAAGACTTGAAAGAGCCGCCTTGGACTATCTGAGCATGGTAGAAAGGCTGAAGTAAGCAAATATTTTTGTTAAAAAACAGTGCTGTTATGGACCATCTGGAAAAGAATAGAACTCATACTGATTTAGCCAGAAACTTACTGATGAGGGAAGGATGAGAGGATACCTGGTAAAACTAACCATTTTAAAACCAGCAGAAGCAAGCACACACAGCCAAGGTTTCTAAAGGAACTAGCGCAGGATACTACAAACTTCTAGGCAGCCTTTTTCAACTTTCATGGTAAAGAAATGAGAACTAGGCAAGTGTGGTAACAGCCTTTAACAAGATAAAAGCCATGTCCCTGGAAATTGTTAAAGAGAGAGTTGAATTAAAACGATTTTCAAATGTTACAAAGGTCAAACATGTCAGCACTTATATCAGTTTTTCAGCTTTTTTGAATTGAAATTGAATTAGGTTTCTATGCTGGTGGAGAATTGCAGACCATTTTGTCTGGTGCTGTTGCAACAATTCCATCAGTACGGGAAAAATTATGATAGACTTAAAGTATTAATTATTTTTGTTTCATGATTGCTTGGGTCTCATTTTTGATGATGGTTTTCAAAATGTGCAGTCATTCCATGTACGATTGCCTGGTGTCCCTGGATGACTCCTGTCTGACTACAATTTAAATCAACACTGAGCTGCAACAAATACATCTTTGACACAATGTATTGAGGGTTGGCCCAGTGGCTTTTGATTTTCATGAAGCCGTTCAAGATAAAAGATTTTGCTGCCAAAATTTTGAGGGCCTCTGGAGCAGAGCTATGTGATTGCTGAGTAAACTGAAAACATTGGCCTGTATTAACTGAAACATAAGTAAAATTGTCTGTGTGTTCCATCCTGAGTGAAAAATATAGGGGCTAAAATATTTTCTAAGGGCCTCTGCAGAGGGGTGATATCTTCCCAGCAGAGGCTGTGTATCTCTTATCAGACAGGTTGGGAACACATTTATTATTTGGATTGACGTTTATCTGACTGTCCTTCTGACAAAAAGAGGGCCTAAGAGAAGTGCCACATCCCATTGCTGGAATGGCTTGTTTCCCTAGCCAAGGACAGAGAATGAAGTAGTTACTTGCCAGGATGTACAGCCTTCAAGTTTTGTTTTACTTGACTTGAACTGTTCAGGAATGTTAGCAGGACATGCTAACTGTGAGCCTGGTGTATGACTCGGGTTTGTGCCTTTTGAGCAGTGGTGCTGTATTTTTGTGTTTGTAAGCTTGCACTGTTCTGATGTCAACAAGACAAGCAGGACTGTTTTCAGGTAGCAGTTCTGTCCACTTCATCTGAAAGGTCTCCTGGAAGGAATTGTACAGAGGGATTGCAGTAGAGGCTGCAGAGGACTGGGGTTCTGGGTTTGGTACTAAGCTTTGATGCTGACCAGAGGACATACCAAGGGAGTGAGTTGTTTGCCTCTGATCTCACTCTCACCATTTATGGATGGTTGTGCAAATACTTCCTTCCACAGTGCTTCTTGTCATCAGGCAGAGAACCAATACTGCTGTGTCAGGAGAATCTGATACATGACCGCTGCAACTCGAATTTCATCCTGAAATATTGACACCTTTTGCTGTTCCATCCAGGAGGTATGGAGAGCCTGATTATAAAAAGCAAACGTGACACCACTTAGCATGTGACCATCAGGAACTGACCCTACCCTTCTTCCCACCTCTGTAACAGCAGGAAACTGGGAACATTGAATTGAGTGAGCTCTGACTGGACTTGTCAGGTCTCCAGCCCACCAATGGCACTTTCATCGACTCTGTGGCTTATTTGGATAGCCACACAGTCAAAGTGGATTCCAGTGGGTCACAAACAAGCAGAAGGGGAAGACTAAGCCTGGAAGTGGGTGCTTGGAATGGAAAAGGAAGGGAATTAATATAGAGCTTCAGTTTGTGCAGCAGGAAGAAAGGCTTCAGCCAATGTATCAGAACCAGCTCAATGTGCTCATACAGTGTGAAATCCTATTTTTGAGTGCAAGAAGGCAAGTAAAAGCAATGAAGTGAGACACTAGCCAAGTGTTACACCTAATCTTCAGCACTGTTCAGCTGGAAGTCTGTAGCTGGTGAGGGCTGAATATTTGGAGAGTGGTGTGCATGCATATGACAAAAGGCTTTAATGTCCTCTATGCTTGAAATTCATACGTGCACTCTGTAGTTTGGGCTCACAGAGATCACAGTGGGGCTGATGTGCAAAGTATCCAGTGGCTTCTGAAATTTCTTCAAAAACTTAAATTTCCTTTTTACACTTACTTTACATCTCTCAGCAAGTTCTGGAAGTGTGACCACGTTTCTGAGTTTTTTGGGGGATTTATATAAGACTTTGAAATGCAGTTCTGAGGGATGATTTCTTTCCTTGTTTAATCTGTCACAGACAGATGTTATTTTATATAAGGTTTCCTAACAAGATGTTTGATGTGAATTTACTTTTTAGCAACAGGGGCTTTGAACAACTTAATAGATATTACATGTTCTGAGCAGGAAATCTCTATTGTCCTGTTAGCTTTCTGTTTAGTTTTATTAAATTTTGAATGGTGCAGATCCTGAAAAACTGGTGTGATTGGGGGCAACACAAGTCTGGTTTTGGTTGATGAGTTGTTTTGAATGAGTGTTCGTAGGGCAATATCTAGGAAGATTCCTACACTAGCAGGGCTCTTGTGGGCTTTTCTTCTCAGATGAAACACTGCTGTGTCTGAAAAAATTAGGCAAGAAGTAATATTGACATTTCTTCGTCATCAGTGAGTTCCCTGTCCTGCTCATGTAAGGAGGCAAAAAACTCCCAAATGTGGGCTCGAGTGAAAAAGCAAGCTAATGTATCTGAGAAAAGAGTAGCTGCTAGAAAGGAAGGGGAAGGTTGGAGTTAGGGTTTCTTTGAAGGGCAGAGGAGCACCACTTTGGAAACAGACTCCTGACAGAACACAGTGTCAGAACAGCGCAGCATTAGGGTGCACTGTGTTGTGGCATTCTGGTGTGTGTAGTCCTGGAGAAGGGCTGGATTGGGCTACCTGTGAGCTGTGACACAACCTAGTCCCTCAGGGCCCTCACTGTTAATGACTCTGGGAAAAGATTACTTCTTGGGAATGACATATCGCTGGCTCTCAAACACCACATGTCCTGTTCTTAGGAGGCAACTTCCTGTCAGAAATTATTGTTAGTTGGACAGTTAACAGATGAGTCAAAAATACCAACAGGGCAGCATTTTTCCTAAGATGATCAAATGAAGAATTTGTAGGAGTACCTGTTTATGACAGTTTCTTTCTTCTGTCTGATGAATTTTGACACAAGTTTCTCAATGCCAGCTTATTTTCCTTGCATATGAGTTTGGGAGGAGTGTTTTAATCCCTCTATGTGTATGTTAAGTACTTTAAAAAATACTGTAGAAGCTTTATGGTGTGGGATATATAGAGTATTGCAAGGGCTGAGTATCTGCTTTATGTTACTTATTCTTTGTCACAATCCAGAGTGAGGTAATCTCTGAACTCTTCTATCCTTTATTCAGTGTCACAACACTGCATAGACACAGGGCTTGTGGACCTGCATCTCAGATTTTAACTGAAGAGACAGAAGCATGAGGAGCTCCAGTAGATGTTGCCTGACACTGGGAGGGTGCACACTACTAACAGTATAATGATGCAGGAGGGAGGCATAATTCAGCAGACCTTTGGAGTGGATAACAGTAACGAAATTTAACCCAGGACTTCGTATATGTTGTGTTCGCATTCAAATGTAAGTTTTAAAACTAGACTTCGTAGTGCAAGTCTCATGCCTATGCTGTACAGACCTTCTTGAGGGTTTGTTGTTCAAAAAATGGAATTGAATCACTTGAGAATGCCTAGGAAAGATCCCATTAGTCCTTAAGTACAGCTTGTGAGAATTTACCTAGCTTGGGCAGGGTGAATATTTTAGCCACTTGAATTTTTTTTCCCTGATTACCTGCTGCTTGTTTTGTTCTGTCACAGTTTTAGCAACTACTTACTAAGCAACTGCTGTTGTACAATATTGTTTGTTAATTCCAAAATTGCGTTTGGAGGAAGATGATTCCCATCCCATTATATCTTTACAATCTTTTGCACCAGAGCTTTTTGCTTTGGTGCTGAAAGTTACAGACCAGAAGTCAATGTATTGTTGCATTTTTCCATACAGACAGTTGCTGGTTGAGTTGATACCAGTTGCACTGTGGCTTTTTCACATAAGTTCTGAAAAGCATTGCCCTGTGTTGCCCAGGAAAACTACCCAGTTATTCACTTCTGAGGCCAAAGTTTAACATGCCCATAAGATAAATCCTGACATGCTTTGTTCTTGTTTCTGTTCATTTCATCACACCCCAGAGCCTGCCTGCTTATCTTGGACCATTTCAATCTTGACAGTCAGACTTATGTAATCCTGGTGAAAAAAACATGTGAAAAACTTTGTGAAAATTCTGAGCTCTTGGCAGATAGCTCTGCTTTTCTCAGGGATCTTTGAGCAAATGTTTATGCAGGACACTTACCCTGACAGTAGGTGTGTGTGACCATGTGCTGGAACTGCTGTGGGGACGGTGACCTGCCTTGGCTTTTAAAAAAGAATATTTGACTATCTAGGGCTCAAAAGTGCTAAAGAAGACAGGGTTAGCTATTGGAACAGTTGTCTACCTTGTTCACTGAGGTGATTAAGAAATTTCTGTTTAGTTGGTCAGAAAGGTTTGAGTTCAGAGATATTCTCATGGCTTTTTTGCCTCACAAAATCCTGCGATACCTTTTTTTTCTGTCCATTCCAAGTGGTAGTGATGGAGGATACCTTTAATAAAACTTCTGCTATTCAATTTGAACTAGCATCCCACTGACTTCATATCTTGATGGACTGCAGTTACGTTTTGATGATATAACACTTTTATTTTTAAATGTAGGCAGCACGGGAATCTGAGTAATAAAGGCATGTAGTTCAGTGGACAAGTCTCAGGGCTAGCAGAGGAAAATAAAAATCTTTTCTCCTGGCTTTGTATGCATTGAAACTGGCTCAGAAGTCCACAGGTTAAAGTCTTACATATTTTGACAGCAGCAGCTTACCTGATATGAGATGTCTTGCGAATCAGTTGAATTTAGACAGCCACTTAAAATTCCTGAGGGGTCCTTGTCAGCATGCAACAATCCTTTTCAAGAACAAAACAAAGAGAAAAACAAAACCACCCCCCCCCATACTTTCTAGCCTTTTGTTCAGAAGTGCCAAACACTCAGCAGTTTCCTGATTGCATTGGCAGCAGATCAGTTTTCCTGGGTCTGAAAATCAAAATATTTTAGACTTTTTTCACAAAGGCAGCAGCTTGGTGTATTGGCTAAATTGGGACAACTGGTCATGCCCTAATGTGGACAGCCAGGGAGGTGCGTGGAGGTGCCATTTGGCAGTGAATCCAGGTGACTCATTCCAAGAATATCATCTCAGGGGGTTCTCACTGCACAGCTGGTAGCTTGTAAATTCCCATCCTACCTTGGAATATGCTGTTTTTTCTATGTGGCTGAGCACACAGTTGCTTTGAAGAATACAGATTTAGGCCTGTGTCTCACTATTTGAAAATTTTGTCAGCTATTCCTCTTGGAAAGCTTTTGCGTTGAGAACTTCCAGCCTTTGATCTGCTTGAAACCAGCTAGGGACCATTCCAGCAGTTCTTGTTTGAGGTTTTTCTTGGCAAGTCTAACAATATATAACAACATATAAATAGAATGTAAATTCTCCCTTTTACCCCTGTACCCATGGAAAAGGTCATCTGGTGCTCTGCTGTGCTCCGTTGGAAAGCCAGAACCTTCTCTTAAAGATGCTTCTAGTGACCTACAACATAAGCACTGGTTCAAGTTTGTTTTTCTGTTTGGAACTACAGCCAAAGTCCTGGCCTAATTGTTCTATTGAGTGGAAAAATGTTTCATCAGTGCTGAGTGTTTTATATGGAACATGCTTTCCCAGCTGGCACAACTTCAAGAAAATCCAAAGATCTTGTTGCATGGTTACCAGAAGACCGTCTGGGCCAGTTCATGACGTTGCATGGTTAGGTTGTTTACTCTAGTAACCTTATAGTCTTGACTTGCTCACACTTACAGGAATCGCAGAAGTAATGTTTTGCATCAGTTTTGCAGAGAGAGGGGGAAGCATTCCAACCAATTAAAATTTTGTGTTCTGAAATACTCCACCAAAAAAAGGGTGTACAAGTACTGGTGAGACTATGGTCGGTATTCTAAATTTCTAAGCCGTATTACTTCTAGGAATCTTCCAAACTGTTGTTGAGTTTCGTCATAAGCTATATATGGCCTGTGGTAGAGAGGACAAATAAAAAAACATACTGAAGGCAAGCGGGGACTTAAAAGAATTTTTCTTTCATCTAGCAACACTCCAAAGAGCACCTATGAGGACTGAGTGAAAAAACATTGCATCTAAATCCCAAGTCATCAGTATCCAGTTTGTTTAGTTTCTGTAATTGTGGGTCAGGAACATAAAAAGTTCTTCTAAATGTTATCCTTGAAGCTGTGAAAGATGTATAGACTTTGGCAGTTTTACTACCTTCTCCTTACAGTCACAAACACAGTGAAGTGTCATAATTTCTACAATTTTTACATGCTTTTGACAGTTGGAAAGCCAAATCGTTTACTTTCTAAGAGAGTTTTCCTCTACAGATGTTAAAAAGTGTAAAAACACTAAGTCTGTTTAATTAACCTCAGTATTTTGGTTTTGTTTCAGCTACATTTAAGAGTATCTAGTGGAAAGGGAGGAGGAGGAAGTGGACCAAAGCAACTATTTTAGTAGAAGATTATTTCAAACAAACAAACAAACAAAATGCCAACTAAAACATCAATTTCAGATGTTGAATTTTAAAAGTATAGCTAGTCTCAGCCCAAGAAACCGTAGTTTCAGGTTTTTTGCTTTGCGACTTGGTTATTATTTTAATAGTCTTGAGATGATTCTGTAAAGTGTCTTGTGAAATAAATATTGGGCAAAAAAAAAGAAATGATTGCTACTAGTGTACTGGTTAGACAGTTCTGTAAATTGGAAAGTGAGTGTATGCTAAGAGAAATCAGGATTGTTAGTAATTCCTTTTCATTTGGATCATTGTTCCCAAATATGATTTTGAAGCTGGACATTGCTAACTCAAAAAATGCTTCAGTAGGAGACAGGTAGGAATTCTAAGTGTAGTAGGTTGAAAATGGGGGGTTTTTTTGCCTTTGACTTTGCTTCAGGACTGTAGAAACCTGAAATTAGACAAAGGGCTAGTCCCTAGTTCTGTTTCTTGAAGTAAAAATGTAGCTGGTGAAGATTTGATATGTGAAGGTTTTAGAAAGGAACTTTGCTAACATTTACAAAATCATTAACAAAGACAGAGTTTAAAAAAAAAGTTTAATCCATTTCTAGTAACGTGCAGATACGGATCACCAGTTCAAGGGTTTTCTGTACGAGAATGCACTTCATGACAGCTTGGGAGATTCCTGCAGCACAGAGAGGAATCCCAGTAAGCTCAGGTGGAGAGTTCTCAGGATGAGTGCAGCCACAGGTTCATAGCCACATAATTAGCCCTGTAGAAAGACGGAAGCAAGTTCCAGCAAGGTCTTGGAGGTGTCCAGATGTGAATTACAAGCCACCCTGAGACATGGGAACAATCAATACCACTGCTGGTCTTACTCCACATTCAGCACATAGTAGGGCGTTTATTTCTGCTGCCGTCAGTGGAAACACAAAAATTACATTTTACACTGTAAATCAGTGTAAATTACTCAGAAAAAAAGGCTATGTATTAGTGTAGTCTATTACAAGTAAATGGGTTGCACTTCTTCCAGCAGTGCTGGAAGTAGTGTTCCTCTGATTCAACATTATCAACCACCCTCCTGCAATAAAAAGAGAATGAAAAATATATTCACTGCTTCTAAAGCCTTGTTTTTATAGCTCCTAGTTGAAAAAGGGTTGGTTTGTGTATTCCCATTTAAATTCCAGATAACAACTGAAAAATTTCAGTGTCTTTTGTTTGGTTCTGGAAAGACACACTGCAAGAATTTAGCATAAGATGTGTTAATGTGAGTTTGTTCGTAGAGACAAAGATCAAATTCTTCACTACCTTTACCTCTGTCAGCATCTTTGTGTCTGACTTGAGGCAGACTGGATGTCTTCTAAGTGACTTGGATGATCCTGGTACAGAAAAAGTGCTCCCGCTCCTTGCAATGCTGGCTTCGAGAAAAAAAAAACCCAAATATAAATAATAGGAAGCCCATGGGAAATGTGTAGCTCATAAGTAACCTAAAGTAGTTTCCATTTCCTTTTGTTTCATCAGCTTCTACTGTTCATCTCTTGTCCTCTGGGTGGGCAGCTTAAACAGTCTGTCTCTGCTAATGGCTTCAATCCAGTCTTTCTCACAGAAGTGGTCCAAGTTTGGGAATTTGCTTCATTTTTCTCTCTTCATTACTAAAGCAATAGCTCTGAAAGTGACTTAGACTGCTCTGAAGGCTGCAGATGGTGGGTTAAACCTCTTTTTGCCATTTTCAGCCCATGCCAAAACCGGACTTCTCCCACCTGTGTGTGCAGGCTGGTGTTTGCAGGTCTCCTCATGGTAGGTGGGTTCAGGTTTCCAGGCTCTGGCATTGCCAGTCCCAACTTTCTGTTGAAGGCTCACCAGACTTCTAAGGAGCTGCATCACACTGGAGCAAGAAATCCTGCTTTCTTCTCAGCACTTGGCCTCCTGGATCATTACCATGACAAAAGAGGATTGTTGACTCTGATAGTCATGATGCTTTTGATTTAAGGCCCGCTTTGATTTGGGGCAATAGTGTTCATTGGCCCAGAGAAGCAATGGTCTCCTCCAGGTGAAGAGCAAGGAGAGAAACATGCTTTTGAGAAGGAGGAGAAAAAGGGAAAGAATTGGCTGAAGAGGCTGAATGGAAGCTGTAATGGATGCAGTTAGTCTCTGGGAAGGACCCAAAAGCAGCCCATGATTCCTTAAGACAATTAAAAGCAAATTGTTCGGCTGAACGATCCCAGAGCAAGGAAGATGCTCCCCAGACTATAATTCAAGGGGCTGAATGGCCCTCAAAAACTGAGAGCAGAAAGAAAAAAAAAACCGCGAAGATGAGGGAAATGATGGAACAGATGTGAGCGCTTTTGTTGGGAAGACTTGGAGGCTAGCGGGATGGCGATAGGCTAATTTGAAGTGAATAATGCCAGGTTCCTTTCATATGCAGAATAGCACTTTGATCCAATGTGGATGAAAGTACTGAAAAGTGGAGAGGATGGCAGGGGGTCTTTTGTCTTTGACAAAAAAGGCATCTGCCAGGCTCTAACTCCCTTTTCCCCACCCCCTTAGCCTAGCAGGCCACTCCAACAATGCTAGCAAAGGGGACAAGTGTCTCCTGACAGCTGAAGAAATCTCCAGGAGGAGAATGAAGTTTGCAGCAATATGTATACTAGAGAGCTTAATCGATTTTTTCCACAGTACAAAAAGGGAGAGGGTTGGGGGAAAACAGAGATCACAGGGAAAATGGGAGGTGGGAGATAAAAAATCCTTTTCTAATAAACTTGTTACTTTTGTTCTCCAAATACATCTTTTCAGAAGATGCTTTGATGCTAGTATGAATACACTTAATGGAGCAGAGCAGGATAGAGTTGCTGGAGGGGATGTGTGAAATAAGGAAGAATAGTTTTGCAAGGAGGATGAATGTAGAGTGATTTCTGTGGATTCCAACACAGGAAACATCTTGGAAGTAGTAAAATAGTGCAATGCAAGAGATGTCCGCAAGACAGACGCATACTTTCTGTACCACCTGCTGGAGGAGCTCAGATCAACACAAATTCTTGGGTTTGATTTCTGAGCAAAATTGAAAATTTTCTTTTTAACCTTTCCATATTTGCATTTTTCTTAACTACTTGGAATTACTAGCAATGAAAGGACTGGAGGATTGAATGGGGATTTAGGAAGGCAAGCAATATTTGTGCCTAGCAAATATAGCAATTTCAGACCAGCTGCTGATCTGCTCCCTGCTTCTCATGCTCTGTTGACTTTCTTCAGCTTTTCACATCTAGTAAACAAGACTGGGATCCAATTTGCAGAGTTTGATGTCTGTGGTCTTCCTTAAACATCACTTTGCACCTAGTCTGATGTTTTCTTTGAGAAGTAATGACAGATAATGAGTTATCAACTTCTGAGCAAGACCCATCTCAGTAAATTAAATGCTTTGAGAACAGTAGGTTGAGGAATCTTCCCTTTTCCTGAGACCCTGACAATGTTTATCCATTACTATTTACTGAAGATAACCTTCTTACCAGGGCAGAGTTTTAAGCAACATCTGATACTGCAAACAGTTCCTGCCCCTTTACCCCGACGTCGACTTCTCTTTCTGTCGAGGAGTTTAAATTCCCCCAAGAAGGTGGGAGTGATACAGGAATTGAGAGGAACTACCACATTGGTTTGAGAGGCTGTACACTCATGTTGATGGCAAATTGTAATCCTGTGTAGTTGTTCAGTAGGTGTGCCATCATTACCCCTTCGGCAGATGCCACCGTTGTGTTCAGACCAGCTGATGTGGAGAATGTTTTTAACAATAGCATTTCCTGTGCCCCAGCCCTGCAAAGCCTGATGAATGAATTACTGTAACTCATTAGGGAGGGCTAATTGTCAAGGACGCTGATGCTCTTTTGATTTATGCCTCCTTGTTGTATCTTGACTTTTCTTCCTTCTGGTGCAGAAGGACTTGAGCTGCTGCTGCTGTCCTCAAAGGAGAGGAGACCACCTCTGTCCCTTGCAGCACCAAGGTGGAAGCCCACTCTCTGTGCAGGGGACTTCAGGTGGTTCTTGTGTGACTTCTCCCTCATGTGCTGTGTACAGTGATAGGCTGCAGGTCTAGATCTGAGTGGGGAAAGACGTTGCTTGTGAGGAAGTCTGACCT
The DNA here is from genome assembly GCA_013397915.1 of Daphoenositta chrysoptera. Lineage (NCBI taxonomy): Eukaryota > Metazoa > Chordata > Aves > Passeriformes > Daphoenositta > Daphoenositta chrysoptera. Next base: position 493,076 of record VZRO01006937.1, read on the forward strand.
GTCAGGGAACAGCCCTCTGTAGTCCTTCATGCCAAAGAAAAACAGCCCATGCAGTGCCACACAAACCACCAATTGGGCCATGGAGTCCAAGGCAGGCTGCTGGATGCTCTATCCCCAGGCAGTTGTGGTTAGGATGGGATGTAGAAGTCTTGAGCAGTGAGCTCGGACACTGTTCTTTGAGATGAAACATGAAGAACCTCATGGTAAAGGGTCTTTTCTGCTTTCCCATTTGGGCAGGCAAGCGCTTCAGCTGCTGCCATCCTCAAATTTCTTCCTATGTCCAGTATCGACTCTCACACCTCCAACCAGAAAGGTGTACTTGATGCCTTAGATTTTAACTTTTGTATTTTTCAAAATCCTGTACTGCTTAGTGTGTAGCTCTGAGGTTTCTTGTAGCCTGTTAATTTCTGTTCTCTCGTGCTGAGTAGTCATAACAAAGCCTCTCTGGGCCTGCTCTTCAAGGACACCTAGACTGTCCTAGGCCCAAAAAGTGTAAACTAAAATCCTCTGAAAGGGGGGCAAGCTGAGGGGAAATTACATCATTAAACTGAAGCTTTAATTGGAGAGTTAACCCTGGCCATGCAAATGAACCAAACCTATAAAGGTGTAAAGAACTCGTGACCTGTTGTCCATCTTGGGGTCCATGTTGGCAATAGCCTCTGGCTCCCGGGGTGTATCTTGAAGGCCCTTCAAATAAATACCCACCTTTATTCCCTTACTCCTGTCTGGTCTCTGTTTATAGGTGGCCTGTTAAGGCATCATACTCTTAGCAAGGCCATAGAGCTGCCAAAGCTGTCTCACCAGGGCAGTTTTGTGTCATGCCAATAGGAAGAGATATGAAGGAAGAGGGGGTGAGTTGCCTCTATTCCTGTGAAATATGCGCAGTGATCCTCCATAACTGTAGGTCATCAGTGAAATGTGTGCTGTTCTCTTGGGGCAGGTAATTGTAGCTCTTTGAAGCTTATTATGTGCTCATTTCTTATGGGCAGTGGATTGACATGAGGACGGAAGATGCCTGTGTGGCTTGTCCTGGCTGCTACAGCCTAGGTCTAGTCTGTTTGGAGGCAAGACTGAATCTGTTTCACCTGAAGCACATTGCAAGGGAGGAGGGAAGAGATCTGTGTGGACCTGAGGGTCACATGCAGAGCAAGTGACAGCAGGACTACAGGCTGCAGGGGTGCAGCAGAGAGAGGAAGATTGGCTTTTTTCTCATGTCTCACCCAGCAGGCTGGTGTTTTCTCTCCAGAAGCCAGTTACCCTCTGCTGGTTTGTGTTTGGATGAAAATCAAACAGTAAAGATTGCAAAGCCTCTTTGATGTGCTTAGTCTGCATTGAGGCAGAGCTACCTGACCAGCTCAGGGGGCTGTCACATTTCATGACTACTCTCTGCACAGACACTGTCTGGTCATTGTTTCAAAATCTGGAAAAGGACATACTGCTTTAATGATAAACAGTCAAGCAGATGGCATCAAATAGCTTAGAAATAGGCCATTCCCATGGAAGTGCTTTTGGCTGGACTGGTTGTACATATGACATTTTCCTGGCATGACCTAGCAGTCATGGCTGTAGAAATCCCATATTTTCAGCATGGATTTGTCTTGTCTCTCAGTGAATGTTGTCTGATCATTAGCATCCACTAGGAATTCTCTGAAGCCAAAAAAATGGAAAATGATGACTTTGGAGTATGATAAACCCCAGCCCACATGCAAACTTTTGTTCAGACATAAAGTGTTTTCAATCTGGTTTTGTTCAATTTACTTTAAAATCTAACAGGGGTCCTTTGCAAGATGGCCACTGCTTAGTTTGATGTAACTTGCCTGAGTGTCCGCCTGGAGTTATTATTTTAGTTGAGAGCAGTTTGTACCAACAAAGTGAATTCTTTCCATTTTTACAAACATGAGATGTGAGTGTTGCCACTCACCCTCCCAGAACTAATACTACGTTATGTACTTACATATTGGGTTAAATACACAGTGATCTGAATCCAAAGAGGTAAGCCAAGGGGTAGTGGGGACAGCATGATTTCAAGTCTGGTGGAATTTGCACCTTTCTGTTTCTGTAGAAGACAGATGGTTGTGCTAAGGGAGGGAAATTGCACCTGTTTGTTTCCACATCTGCTCTGTAATCCCAAAATTTGGTTCACATAGTCTCAGTACATTGAGTATGCTTACTCATGTGTGAGTTCCATAGTGTTGGCAAATACTTTCAGTTCTAGAGTGCCTTTGATGGTGTATGAGGCAGATATCCAGGAGGAGTTAATTACACAGAGCGTAACCAGAGCTTAGAAAATAACACTCTCATGAGTAATTTTTGAAAACCTCAAACTAATTTATCTGAGCGTTCTTCCTTTTAAAACAAAAGCAATATACCAGTGGGTAGTAGGAAAGCTTGTTACAGTTGTCCAGTTTTGGTGTGAAAACTGGAATCCATATCTCACAGAAGCAAATGAGCAAACAAAACCACTACAGTGAGTAAGCACTGTGCTCAGAAGTGATGGTTGAGTTTTACTTGCCAGGTGCTGACAGAGGACTGCTCCCTGCACAGGGGACAGCACAGCTCCATGTCCCACCTAAGGTGCCAATGGACATCCCATGTTCAGCCTGGGGAGTTCTACCCCAAGCCTTTCCTTGGCTTCCTGCCTTTCTGGGGCTTGGTGGCCACTGGCTGCAGTGACTGGAGCAGCTAAGGAGAGATACAGAGGTTCTGCATTGTCTGGCTTCAGAGACACCTGTTGCTCCAAAGTGCTCTCTTGTCCCTTTAAGTGGCTGCCATCCTCATGGGCTCTGCATTGCCCGAGGCAGGGGGCAGCTGGATTGGCAGCCAGTGTCTGGGTCAGGCCCTGAGGCCACTGCCTTGGGAGAGCCCTGCTGTGCTGGAGGTGGGGAGGCAGACACATCTGGAGGGTGATCTTCTCCCCTTGGTCAACAGAAGGGTCCCTAGGGGTAGGAGCTGTGGCAGCCAGATAGTTTGCCGTGAGGCAAAGGGAGTGGGAGTGTTTGCATTCCCAGGGGAAGGCTGAGGAGGAAGGAATGCTGGCATTGGAGGCAGTCAGCTGGGAGAGTCTGAGTGCTGAGCAGCTGCACAGAGAGCAGTTTCCTGCATCCCCCAACAGCCACCACTCTTCCCTGGTCTGTTCCAGAGAGCCATTCCTGCCTGAAATAGATGCAGTGTCTGAGAGGAGACACAAAGCAGGAAACAACAGCCCGTGACTGTTCTTGCAGACGAGGAAGGAAGGTCAAACAAGGAGAAGCCATGCTTAATTTAGATAGGTGGCTGAGGAGCTATGGGAATAGGAACCCATCAGGCCCTAGGGCTCTGTGGTGGTCAGGCAAACTGTCATCTAAGGGAGCAAGATTGTCCCTGCTTCAGCCTGCCCCTTTGTATCTTCCATATTAATCACATCACAGGCAAAACCCCATGGAGTTAGATGTGGTGAGTCCATTCCCTCTGAGCAGCCGGGATCCAAGCTATGAGTACCTGCAGAGCCATAGGAGACGTGGGTTGGTGATGTCTAGACTGGCAAGCTCAGAGCAGGAGCAGCTTCAGAGAGCCTTCAGCAGGTGGCTGTGTGTCTGTGACCTTCTCATGGGACGAAAAGAGAACTTACCAGGAACTCTTGTCTTTTCCTCCCTCTCCCCTTCCCTCAGGTGGTCTTTGCTTTGAATCAGACTCTCTTGCAGCAGGAGAGCCTTCGAGCAGGCAGTTTCCAGATCCCCTATACGACAGAAGACCTTATCAAGCATTACAACTGTGGGGACCTCAGCTCCATCATCTTCAACCATGACACTTCTCAAGTGAGTCTTGCCACCGCAGCCCTTGTACTGCGCACATCTCCCTGTAGTGCTAACCCCTGTCACACTTGTGCTCGTCTCTCCTCAGGCAGGCCGTTTATGGCTGAGGGCCAGGGGCATATTGCTGGCTCCCGGGCACATCTGCTTTCCTGAGCCTCCTGTTCCAGGAGTCTGCACCACCTCAACCCCTCTCTTGCACACAGGCAGCGAAGGTGCACCTGGCTTTCCCTTTTGGATGAGTGCTGTGTTCCTTTTAGCACCAAAGGTCTATGAGTTAATAATTTACTTTCTTAAGGATCCTGTGGAATTACGCTAGCTTAGGTATGAGCAAACTTAACGCCAATAGAGAGCAACAGCAGGCTCTGTTGTGCAAGCAGGAACAGAGAAATGCACTCGTGACTTGGACGCTTGTGTAAGGCTGGGCAAGTTACAAGCTTTTTAATGTCCCCTATCAGTATGATTGTGTGCTGTGTACAAGGCCCAAAGAAGAGAAATGGAATGAAACAAAGAAAAGATAGATGTAGACTGAATGTGAAGGAAAAGAGACCTTCTGAGACCTCACAGACTTGGGTTTATGGAGATGGTTTCCTAAGCAGCACAATGGAATGCAACACTAATCTTCAGACCATGAGAAAATGCCCAGCAGGGACCAATTTGGCCTGTTTGGGCTGTTAGATTAACTAACCTCAGGCTGAGACATCAGGCCTCTCCATTCTTGTCTGTGAGGTATTGCCTGGCAATTTGTGCACATCAGTGAAAACACAGGCTCTGTCCTTACAGTGCTGCAAAGGCAGGTGTTGATACCTGGGCTTTCCTTGCTGAATAACCATTTTCCCATGACCTTTGGATGCATACGGTGCAGCGCTGCAGAGCTGCAGAGCCATGCTAACCCTTGCCTCTCTGGCGCCGAGCTTTGCGCGGGTGCTGCTGCCTTCCTGTCCCACACACCCACCCGCCTGCAGGTGCAGGCATCCTGCTCATTAATACTGCCTAGCTTTTACACCATGCACTCCACACAGAGACTTCAAAGGATTTCTCAGAGGAGGCCAGCATTTTAAGAGAATGCAGATGCTGCATCACTATCCTGTGATGATGTTACAGACTGCAGACATCGCCCCTAGGTCCTTGGAAAGAGCAGCTCATTCTGAGACGTGCATTTTGCCAAATCCTTTACTTAACGTGAGGGGCTCCACCTCAGGGCACTCTCCTTGGCAGCAGAGCTGAATACTAACAGTTTGCAACACTGTCAGTGTATGTTTTAAGCAGAACTTCTCAGTAAGTTGTATTGCACTCCATGCTTGCCCAGTAGAGGACTACCTGCAGGCTAACTACCCTTTGGACAGGTTCCATAATAATCTCTGAGTGGCTCCAAAGTCTCTTCATCTGCTGCAGCCTTGCAAGGGAAAGCACCTGGCTTATCAATGGCTCTGCTCTCCAGAAACCTCCGGTTGCAGGCCCTTTAGTTAGCTGTCCCCATAACTGAATGCCTAAAGCTACTTGTCAAGAAGGCAGGATTGCTGCAACTTCAGAGCCACGTTTTCTCTCCACTGGGAAGAGGTCAGGGCAGTGTGCAGGCACAGCTGTCCTGGGGGCCCCAGGGGAGGAAGCCAGCATTTTAAATGTTACCGTCAGGACAGGGCAACTGGAGGTGGTAACTCTTTCTCTCCTGACAAAATCTTTTCTTTTGAAAAGTTAGGGATTTTTTTTAACTAGTTCAAATTGCAAAGTTTTTTGGCAGCCTGAGGGCTCTGATACCAGTCAAATTCTCGTAGAAGAGCATAATTATCATTATAGTTATGTCATTTAAGAAAGAGGTATGTACCTAAAGGCAGTTAGGGGCAAATACTTTTCTTCAGCTGAGCAGTCAGGATTTAGGATCTTCAGTGTGGTCAAATGATAGTATTTGTTGACTCTGAATCAAAAAAAAAAAAATCCATCTGGCTGGCTTACAAAACGATGCATTAAGAAAAATGAAGCGCCATGCATTATTAAAAGTTTGCTAAGTATTTTTTTAGCTTGCTTTGGGTTTTGTCCTACTGGCTGTGCCTTGAGGGATGAGGCAGTTGCCACACTCTGTGTGGAGCAAAAATGCCTGTGCATGATGGCTGCCTGTGAAATAAATTACCCTTTCATGAAGACTTTTTTTTTCTACCTTAGGTCCCAAATTTTATTAATGCCACACTTCCAGCCCATGAACGCATTACTGCCCAAGAGATAGACAGCTACTTCCGCCAGGAGCTCATCTACAAGCGAAATGAGCGAATGGGCAGGAGAGTGAAGGACCTGCTGCAAGAGCACCCAGACAAGAGTTTCTTCTTTGCATTTGGAGCTGGTATGTGACTGTGGTGCCGTTCAACCTGAACTCATCCTTCCTGTGTCCTTTAGAAGCATTGTGCAAATGCTTGCCTCAGTTTAAAGAGGGGTCAGTGTTTTTACTGTGGTGGACACGGAAGTCGGCTTTTCCCTGGTAGTTGTGCTCTAGTAGGAAGAGCTTTTCAGTGTAGGAGACTGTTTTTCTTCAGTGTGCAAAGAGCTCACAGTGCATGTGCTTACTGCAATATCTGTTAATTACAGACATGTTTGTTGTATGCAGAGGCAAAGATACTGAGTCAACTACAGTGCATGCAGAGGAGGAACAGCTCATGCACATACACATGTTTATTGTCTGGGCAAAAGGATAGGAGGAATAAATAGGGAGCTGAGATTAAAGGCAGCACATCTGAGGTTGCACCAGTGCTTGAATTAACCTTTCAAGGACACATGCAAAAGAAGAATATGCCAAATTGTGTGAATCTAAGGGACTCAATAAATGCAAGGGGAGAAGCAAGGCACAATTTCACCCTTCCTCCTCCTCCTGCATCTCCTTACTTCTTCCACTGGACTTCCACAAGGAAGTTGCATCTGCTGTTATTTTGCAGCAGCACAGTGGGCCCAGCTGGGGAAAACCTACTCCATTTTCTGCCTCTTAGCAGCCAGCAGGGCTCTACAGGCACATCCAGCAGCACATCCAACTCAATAAAGTTAACATCTACACTTCAGAGTAGGACTGGATGGAGGGTAAGAAGAGGAATTTTTGCTATGACTCCCATCCTTTTTTCTAGCTCCAGGGAAAGGAAGAAGTTAGGATCGGTGTTAGAAAGACAGGAGCTAATTCCCAGAGAAGTATCACTCACATCCCCTCCACCATGAGCCTTTGGGAAAGGGGGAAAACTGAGGCTGGTGTCAGCATCCATGTGTAGTTTTCCAGTCTCAGTGCATACTGCTTTAGTGAGGATGGAAAATCTAGACAAGGCAAGGAAAATATTCACTTAAACACTAAAAGCATTTGTATTCAGAGTCTGTGAGAACTCCTGTACTTGCAGCAGGGAGTTGTGGTTACAAACTTAGCATAACAAGGGCCCAATGTGTGAGAGCCAGGACGTCAGGAAAGGTGGCTGATCATGTTTGTTCAGATGTGTGTGAACATTGTAACCTGCAATCTTCCTGCAGTATCACTGCTCTGTGGAACTCGCTGTCACACAGAACAGTGAAGCAGGCCCTGGCCGTGTGGATTCTGGTCATGTCTTTCTGACCAGAAAGACCAGGGCGTTGCTGTACTCCACTGCTGGAGTTCTGACCACATTTGAACCTGCTGCACCGAGTTTCTGATGAAAGCAAACGCCAGCCTCAAGTCCAAGCTGTGTCTGTTGCAGGTAGCTACTCTTCTGTCAGGAGGCCAGTCGCAGATATTTGGGCTCTGGTTACTGCATCACAGCTTGAGTGATGAGCAGCCCGTGTAAGCAGACACATGTGGGTGCATTGTGTCACTCTGAGTCTGTCATGTCCCAAGAGCAGGATCCTTTGAGAAGAGAGAGCTTCTTCCCCTCCTTGCACACACTCTGAATCCCAACAGCTACAAATCACATGTCTTTAGATGGTTTTGTGTCATTTGTTTCCCCTCACATCAACTTCTTTCTGTTCCTGCCCATCTGCCCCAGACTGTCTTCACTGTCATTGGTGTGCACAGCACTGCCCCAGAGCCCAGAAACACTGCAGGACCAGGACAGATCCCTGTCCTTCTTAATTTCTTTTGTTCTCAACTTTCATGAAAGTTCTAAAATCCTTTCCTGGGCTTCCTGGAATCTTGCTTTTCTCCTTCCTTTTATTTTCCCAGTTTACCCTTTTCTGTGTCCTGATTGCCAGCATTTCTGTAATGCAGCACTGCTGGGAGCCTTGGGCCTAAATGAGCACCCTTGATCTGTGGCTTATATGCACATGGCTTGATCTCCAAGCACCCCGGTGTGCTCTTCTCATGCTTTTCCTACTTTTGAACCCAGACAGCTTCCCTGTCTTCTCTGGGGACTTTGGACTGATTTTGAAATTGTCTCTAATTACTTTCTGGCTTTGATACCAGTCTGTCCTCTGTTCTCATCTGCTTTTCTGAATAGTTCTGTTCAAAGGATAGTGCCAGCCTCCCACATGGAGCAGCACAATTCTTGATTACACCCTTGTTTGACTGCATTAGGGTTTTTGGTGGGTTTTTGTTTGTTTGTTTATTTGTTTTGTTTGTTTCATTTGTTTCTTATTAAGCGTCTAAATGAGAAGTAGCATCACAGGATATATTGCAGAAAACAGATCAATTTCTACAGATTTCTGAGGTTTCCTGAGTGCATATTGCAATTATGAATGCAGTCTTTCATTGTTTTCCAGCAAGCTAATTTAGCCTTTTGCTTATGCAGATTGCTGTATGTGATAGATAATTATGTGGATGAGCTATTTTTATGCCAGCAAGCAGTGAAGATGAATAAATATCTTGTGATCAGTTTTAAGCATTGCTTTGAATTGTACTGCTATTAATTACTGTAAAAATGTTCCAGGAAAGTGCTCACACAAGGCAGGTTAGAATGAGTAGTAGGAGAAGGGAAGAAGAAAGAAAGGCTACAGGAATGGAAATAAATCATGACTGTGTGGTGGTTTGCCCTCTTCTGACCACCAGTTAAGAAAGTATCGTAGCAGTAGCTTATAAACTGCAGGACAAGGTTGTATTAAAATGGTAGTAGGGTATTAAAGAGTCTCCCAGTTAGAAGGGGAGAGGAAACTTTTAGTTGTTTTCTTTCCAGATTTTTTCACCCTGTGTTTTATTTTTAAAACAACTAGGCTTTTCGTAAGGAAAGTTCAGTTTTTTCCATTAACAAAACACCATTGAAAAAACAACTTTTATCATCAATTATATGCGAACAAGGTCATGGCTTGTGCATGACTGTGGGATTACAAATACCTTCTCTTGTTATTTAAACTAATCTTGGTATTTTTATTTTAAATGGAAGAAAATCAGAAAACACGAATTTATTTTATATTCTCACTGGACTGATGGGATTCAGAGATGTGCAATACATTGTGCAAAAGAAGTCTTCTCTCTTTCCAGATCTTGATATAGCTGCATGGCTATAGATGTTGACTTCTTGTGTGGAATTACATGTGGTAATTTGGGCCATAATAGATTTGATCATTAGATTCAGCACATTTTAGGCCTTTCTTTAATCAATCAGGCAAACTCTTCCTATATTTTGTCAAAAATGCTTCACAATTAGAGCTCATTTCTGGAACTATTTTTGTTTGGAAGTAATTTCCACCGAAGTGGAGAACTAAAAAATAACAGATTTTGCTGAAAAGATCCAAAACACTTTGCTTCTGGCCAGAATGCAAACAAGGAAAGTTTCAGGCCAAAATAAGTCTGTTTGAGGGAATTAGAGGAAAGCATGGGAAGAGAGAGTTGGCAATGGCAGCAGCATTCCACTATGTTGGGTAAGGATTTTATCTTAATTGTGGACAGGTCATTATGTATGGTGGCACCAGGGTTACAAGCCGGGCCTACTCCCTGTTGTCAGTGGTAGAACTTGTGAAGCAAAGCCAGCTAAAATCTTTTACCAGCAGTATTCCTTCTGTATGGATTTTCAATTTCTCTGAATTCTTGAGTGGCACATTCAGGATCTGGATGCTAAGCCAATATAAGTGATGGCACATGTGATTCCACAGCCAGCCAGATAGGTAATTCCATAGGTTTCTGGTTTGTCTAGGAAAGGAACACTGACACAGTGAGAGCTACATTGTCCTGCCGTATTGTGGAGAGTTTTACCACTTGTCCAGGTTTTACAAGGATGCTGCATGCTGGCTAAACCATCTCAGAATCAAGGGATAGTTAGTATCGGCAGAGAGCTCTGGAGATTGTCTGGTTCATCCCTCTGCTCAGAGCAGGATCATATAGAGCACTTTTCCCAGGACTGAAGTATGGGCAAGGATGAAGACTCCAGAATCTTTCTGGGTAAACTATTCTAGTGTTTAATCACTAAAGACACTTCTTCTTATGTTTCAGTGGGACTTCCTGTACATCAATTTTTGTCCATTGCCTCTTGTCCTTTCATGGGACACCACTGAGAAAAGTTCTGCTCTGTGTATATTGCAACCTCCTATAGGAGGTTAAGTTAATTAAGTTAACAGCTTAAGTTATACCCCCTGAGCCTTCTCTTGTCCAGGCTGAATAGTCTCAGCATCTCCTAGTATGACACATGCACTCATGGTTTATCATCTTTGTGGCCCTTTGCTGCACTCTCTCCAGTATGTCCGCATCTCTTTTGAACTGGGAAGCTCAGAGCCAGACACTGGACCCAGAAGTTTGTCACCAGGGCTGAGGAGCAGGGAAGGATATCCCCCCTCAATCTGCTGGCAACACTTCTGGCTGCCTTTGCCACAAGGACACATTTCTGGCTTAAGGCCTACTTGATGACCACCAAGACGCCACATCTTTTTCTGCCAAATTATTCTTCAGCCAGTTGGTGCTCAGCCCATTGTTGTGCCTGGAGCTATTCCTGCCCAGGTGCAGAACTGGATTTGCTGAACTTTATGAGCCAGGTTTCCCCTCATCATAAGTGCATACTGACCACTCCCCCAACCATTTGCTTATCCCTGACACATTTGGAAATGGTTTGCAGAGTAATTTGCCCCAGCACCTTCCCCAGGAACAAAGGTGTGGCTGAGCAGTTTATAATTCCCCAGATCCTTCTTCCTGCCCTTCTTGAAGATAAGAGTTATACTTGCTTTCTTTCTGTCCTCATGGACCATCCCCACTTGGCATGACCTTTTAAAGGTAATTGAGAGTGGCCTCTAGAGACATTAAGCAAGCTCACACAGTTTCTCTGGATGTATCCTATAGGGACTTGTACACGGCTGGTCTGTTTGAATGTACCTTAACATGATCCTTCTCCACCCATAGTGAACCTTCTGCACCCTGGACTTTCCCCCAGTCATAGGAACCTGAGATTCCTGAAGGCTGGTTTGACCACTAAAAGAAAGTGACAAAGACATTTAGTTCTTGGCCTTTTCCACATTCTTTGTCATCAGGTCTTCTGCCCCCTTCAGCGCTTAGATTATATTTATCTAGTCTACGTTTTACTGCTGACATGCCAGTAGAGGCATCCCACGTTCCCCTTGATGTTTCAGATTCAGCTCTAGATGGGTTTTTCTTTAGCATGGTCATTTTATTCCATTTTATTCCTTTAGCTTACTTGCGGTTTCTTTTGAAGGAGCTGAAGAATAACAGAGGGGGAAAAAGCGTTGGTTTTTTATGCAGGATGAAGCATACTTAGTGGCTTGAGATCCTGACTTTATTTTGACAGACAAGGCCTCAGGTGAAGCCAGGTTTCTAGGAGCCAAGTTTAAATTCCCTCTTGTCTCTCCTGCCTCTTTGAACAGTTGAGAAACTCCAAAGTGCCAGTTCATGAATAAGAAGTACAGAGGGATCTAAGATTCCTTACATCCCTGTGGAAGAAATTACTGACTTCAGTGAGAGAGGCTGGCTGATTTGACAACCTCAGAAGCTGGTCCTCTTAATCTTGTGAACACTGGAAAATTCCTTTTTCTCTCAGAGCTATTTTTCCTTGTTGCTCCTGAAAAAAACATCTTTCTGAGGCTTTAAAGTATAGTGGATGTTGGTAAGCCACCATTAACACAAAGGAAAAAAGGATGTTGGTGAGAACTTCTTCAGCTACCATTTCTTCTAATTACTAAAGGAAATAACAAATGTGTTTATTTGGCACTAGTCAGACCGTATGGAGTCAAACCTCCAGGGACTGACTGGTTTTTTTTCCCAGACAGAATGTGTTACCACCAATGGTTACCCCAGTCTGCTGTGGTCCACCAAATGGCTTCTTTCAGCTTCTCTAGGTTTTGAGGCAATCCTTGTGATGTGAGAGGTCAGTTTTGTGTCAGCCATAGGGACCACATGCATTGGATCCATAGGCATGTCTAAACCCTTTTCCATCAACCCTTTTGTCATAAAAAGCTAAAAAAAAAAAAAAAAAAAAACCCAAACAGAAAAGAAAAAGAAAAAAAAGAAGAAGCAAAAAAACCCCAAAACAAAAAATATTTCAGGGGCAAGTGGAATTGTGCTGAGTCTGAGTGGTGTGTTAGGTGGTACTGTTTCCATGTAGAGCTGTTCACTCATACTTCTTGAAATTTTCTGTTCCATCTGGAATTTTTAGATGTGAAATTATGCAAGAGGAACAAGATTTATTGTTGCTGAGTAAGAGAAGATGGGAGAAAGGACCTGTCAGCAGTGGCTGTAAAAAGCAGTCAGCAGTGCTAAGCCCAGGATGTCTCTGTCCAGCTTGTATGTATGTTTATACCTGTAAAACAAAACCAAACAAAAACCTGCCATGGGAGTATGAAAGTTGCCCAGGGAAATGTGATATCCCTTTGAAATTTAGTGGGAATTCAGAATACACCATGGAAAATTTGAACCTGCCATAAGTACATTTGGAACTGGAGATACGGGCTGCACAGGCAATGTAAATTTACCTATGCCTTATGTAAAAGATTTGAAATGTATAGTGAGGAAGTTCATTAAAAGTCTATAAGAAGATGAATATTTGTGCATCCTGGAAGAGGTCAAAAAAAAGGTGGGGGGAGGGGCAGGAAGATAACATAGTGATAAAACAGATTTAAAAAACAGATTAAATGAGTCTTGTGGGGCCACCTCACTTCTCCCTGGGCTCAAAGGGCTTGCTGATTGCCTGCATGCTTCTGTCTCTGGAATGCAGCATCATTTCAGCTTCCTTGGGTGGGAGGAAAGGCTGAGTGCCTGAAGGTGTGCCTGTACCTCTGTAATCTGAGCATGCCAGATACAACCCAGCAGCTTTGAGACTGTTTTCCTTAGTAGCCTCTTTGAGTCTTCAGAATGCTAATGACAGGGTTTATTAGAACAACAACCCCTGAAGGGGAAAGATAATGTTGTGTGGAGGCAGGACCCACATCCAGTGCCCCAGGGTTCACATGAAGGGCACTACTCCTGACATCTCTGACACGTGAAATGAAGAAAGCTTTGCATTTCTCCATTAGAGGCAGTAACCTCTGTTCTAATATATTAGTGCAGCTGTCAAAATCACCCAGGCCAAAAAACTGTGCTGTTTCTGCTCAGGTACTGACAGTCTTCTTATCAGTGCTATGTTTACCCATTACTGCCTTTACTGGGGAGCTAAAGTAGGAAAACTTTAATCATGTAATGTGTGTTTTGAGCTAGGGTTATTTCAAGTCCTTAATAACTTTTTTGTTGGAAAGGAAGGAGTGGTGTGTGATGGGAGCAGGTCCAATGGCAGAGGTGGCTGTGAGTACTGTAGCTCAGATATGACACTGGTAATTCCTTCCCTTACTGGTAACATAGTGCTGGCTGCTAGCACAGTCACCTCTGTGAGGGTCTTCTTGTCTCATAATCTAAGGCTTTATCAGTGGAAAACTCTCAGTAAATGGAGACCCAGTAGCTAAGGCAGCCTGAACGTAAGCTGTTTCTCTTGACTCAGTTTTTTACAAAATAAGCAATATGGGCATGTAAACTTTTATGTTAATTTAGTCATAAATTTGGTCTTATAATCAAGTGAAAAAGCTTTTTCTAGCTTCAATTTTTGGAGGAGATTGTCAGGATGTTTGACTTTGCCCAGGGGTAAAAATGGGAATCCCTGGGATAAAAAACACTCAAGTCTTACATTTAAGAGGCCTAATTTTTGACAGAAACTGGTAGATTAGTATCTTCTTATCTTTCCAAGAAAAATGCCTTCATTTTGGCTCATGCAAATTGTAACTCCACATGTTTCTTTTCCCTGGTATTAGACTATTTTTCCCAACATCAACTAGTTTCAGAAGTTACATAGGTGAGTTGATTAGCAAACCACATCACTTTCGAAGAAACAGAAGATTATTTTTTTCCCCTCCTGAGTGAATGCAAGTTTGAGGCACTTTCATTAAGTCTTTTCATGTCTAGGGAAAGTACTTTCTTGGGCATAGAGAACACCACTGTTCCACAGCTGTGCCCACCAGATTTTCCTATTTGGTTTGAGATTGCTGAAGTATGATCCACTAAGATTTTGTACTAATAAAAGATTTCCAGGAAATCATATTTTTGTGGACAAACACTTACCATGGTCTCAGTAGAATAAAACCTTGGGTTCAAAGTTTATGAAGTAGTATTTCATTAATATTTGATCTTGTAGGTAATCACAGGAAGGATTTTGTTTGGAGGTCTGCAGTCTGAAAAATACTGGAGGGCATAGGAGGGCCGTTTGCATGGGATTTGACCTGCAAGCATGCGGAAGTATTATAATGCAACATCCTTATACTCCTACACCTAATGTGAATTCAGGGATTCTTTAAGTTGACTTACAGTATCACTGGGGCCACCTCATCCCCTTCAATCTTTGTCATTTCCTTCTCCCTGCAGTACTAAATTTGTGAGAGCTCTGTCCTTTGTCCTTTGGTTTCTGTTCTGGTACCTGGACTTTTCCAGACCTGGAAATACTGTGAGAAGCAAGATTTTACTGGATTCAGTGTTACATGTTTTGCATTTGATATACTGTTTTAACTTAAATGGCAGATTTGGAATTCCAGCCACTTTATGACTGATCCCTGTTTTCCATGTGTTGCTTGGATTATCTGATGTAGCTGTGCAAAATTTCCTCCTCGTGATTCTGGGAGAAGTGAAGTGTGAGCTTGCTACACCTGGGTGCATGGTACTCAAGATTGAAAACAGTCTCTTACTGAAAAGTGTGTACAGAAAGCATGTGTATGAAGGAAGCTGATTTGTAACTTAATTGCTCGCATCACCTGCTTTTCTTCTTTTGCTTTGGATCATACTAAATATTTCATCTAGCTTTTTTACCCCCATAATTTTACTAGCTAGGTTAAAATTACTCCATGTTCTGCATCCCATTGTGTACTTAAAAAGTATAACTGTGTTTATGTTAAAGGCTAAGTTATGGAGAATGTAAGCAGATGATAATTGCCATAGGCATTTCCAGGAAGTTTCTAAATAATTTTAAGATTCGTACCTCTAAAACTTTTTTGAAAGTATTTGTTTCAGTGACCCATAGAGTTTCGGGCACTCAAAGTCCATTTGAGTGCTCACAGTGCAAATAAACATCCAGCTTTATGATGTCCCCAGTGGCTGGACTAATTTGTGCCGTTTTTTGGTTGCAGTGCTAAATTCTGTGCTTTAGTTGTTCCCACAACATCTTGGAAGTCAGCAGTCCAGATCAGGTTTCCTAACAAACAGTTTGGTGTCTTTACATGTATGTCCAGTGATTCATTGTCTTGGGATGTTTGTAAATGGTGAGGTCTTGACATGCTTCTGGGGCAGATGGGAGGTGCCATCTTTCTTCTAAAGAAAACACAAAATTATGTATGCTTGAGGGTTTCCTTTTACATGACTCTAAGATGTCAAAGAACTTTATTTATCTGCTTTTGCTTTTATTGAAATTTAGAGAGGAGTAAAATTTTTAGGAGTCTTACAGACTTGGTTTCTGTGAAAAATTAAAATTTAGTAACAGAAACAGAACCTTTGTTTCGCAGTGTTTCCTAGCTCCTTTCACTACATGCAGAACTTTTTCAGACTCGCAGTCGCTCAAATTTGGGTTAACAATCTCTGCTGAAATCCACAGTTATCTAGGTAAAACTTACCTAAACTGGCAGGGTTACAGAAGCAGCTCTGCATGTGCTGACAGTAAAAGCTACGAGCCAGGCGACACAGGTTTGAGGGCAGCAGTAGCAGCCCGTGTTCTGCAGGATTGGGTGTGGCCACTGAGGAAGGTCAGAAGCACACAATGTGTGGTCAAGTCTGCAAGTGCACATTGGTCAAACTGTGTTGTTCTTTGAGCATATTGCCTGTTGTGGTCCCTGCATGCCATCTCCTTTCAGTGCAGATTAAAGGCCTGGGTCTTATTTACTCTCCAGTAGAGTGCATGGCTGAGCTGGTGCACACAACAGCCTCTTAGTTTCTCTTTGAGCTTGAACACAGAAGAATAAAGATTCATGGCTCCCCACCCCCTGCCAGAGTAAATTGACCTCTTGGAGGCATCTCTTCACCTAGTGGTGTGAGGATAATGCAGGGCTGTGTACAGAAAGAAAAGCGCAGGCTTTCCGATGGGACAGGGCCCAGGGCCTTTCTTTTGGGAAGCATTCAAGTGTGTTAAGCTAAAATAGAAAACAGGTGAAAGAGGCCTGCACCCTGCCATGTGCCTTCCATCTTAGTCTCCCTTGTAGCAATAGCTGCTTGATTTCAAACCTTGGAAAGTGAATCTTTCTTGTGTTTCTTACTGTTATTTTTGGCAATCCAATCTCTCATACACCACTTAATGCTTTTTGTGGTGGTCTCCAGAAATGAGGCCAAAGTTCTGACTCTAGAGAGGCTCCTAGTGGGGTCCTGTATCTCAAACCCTCACCCTTCTGCCTTTTTAAATTTTGCATCTCACTCAGTTGAACCTGTTGATCATCTGGGCCACAAACAAGCCCTGTCTCCTGGGGCACGAATGGCCCACCTTTCGGATGGTGAATACTGCATCACCTAACCCTTTACGTGCCTAGCCTGAGTGGCTCCTGATTGATCATGTCTTGTGAACAATGTAATATCACATGCCCGTTCGTATTTGTAAGCATCTGTTTTACACATACTTATTCATGTGGTCTGATCTCTTTTGCACAATATTAGCACATAATTTTTCTCTCACATGCAGACATAACTCATTGCCTTGGCAACAATGAGCAAAGGCACTCTGTGAAAGTATGTACACATAACTGTGATAAAAAAAGATATTCTTATCACTGCATTAAATTAAAAAGAAAGAGCCCAGCTATAAAAAATCACTCAAGCAGGTTGACTGATTGAAATGGGATTCATCCATGTGCTACAGTGATTTCCTCCATTCCACTCTAAATCACTGCTCTGAGCAAGGATGACTGAAGATTGATGGAGGAGTAGTATGTTTAATGGTGTGGTGTGAGCAGCTATTTAGTAGCTCACTCTTGAAATGCATGTAACTCTAAACTCTTAAACTGACAAAAGAAAAATTATTTTAAGACCATACATTGCCCTATAGATTGCTTATCTTTATGCCTTGTCCCTTTCCTACTGCAAGATTTGAATTAAGGAAATATGAGTTCAGAGCCTTGGCACTGCTTTTCACTTCTGAAGATGGGATTTGGCTCATGCCTCATTGCCTGCATGAGGTGAATGCCTCATCTGAACTTGCAATATACACTGCTTATATCCTTGTCAGTTGAGAGGTGCTTCTCTACAAGTCCAAGTTGTCCTACCTCACTGTCTTTTCCAAGGAATGGATCACCTTTGGAAGCACCCCTTCCTCTGCTGTGTGGAGCTAGGGAAGGAGGAGTGAATCCCTCTCTGCTTCCCTTTGCAACATACCTCTCCTCTGTGTTAAAGGTGAGAAATAGAAACTAGGTCTGGAGTCTTATAAGTCTAGTGTTTGTTTTACAGTAGCTAATTTTACTCAATTACAGTATTTTATTACAGTCATTCCTGTTCCCTGCTGCAACTGATCTTTTTTGCTGACATGAGGGAATTCTCAGTTAACTGTACCTGGAGCTGAGCCATCGGGAAGCAACAGATACCAACAGGATTAGGTTAGGTCAACATAATGATACATAATCTTTGCTCATTCTGAAGACAAAATTTAAGCTGAGGAAGTGGGGCAAAATCCAGTTACTGTGTGAGGAAATATGGTACCCAATGGGTGTGCATTGCAGTGTCTGGTTAAAAGGCTTCATTTGAGCTAGATTAGTTTGTGCTCTTAGGCTCTGGGGTAAAGTTAATATTGATAAATTTTTGTGCTCAAATGATACCATCCAACTGTCATGCTTAAACTGGTACATCATGAGCACTTTGCTGTTGTGGCGTGAGAAACTGGAATTTTTATGCTCCAATTCATTCAACCCCTTTTGGAATGAAAAGTCATTAATCTGTTATGTTTAGTCTCCTGATGTTCTCAGCACTGTTAGAATTGTCTTTGTAACTTCTTGCTTTCCCTGGCTACTAGAATCATTCTGTTGGTTCTATTGCCATATATTCTTGAACACTATTATCAGAAAACAGTTTTTTGTAGAGTTACTTTTCAATTTTAGCACTGTGTACACCTACAGAAGCAAGAGATCACTCTTATGAGTAATTTGCCCAAGGCTAATTTTAATTAATGTAGGCTGTTAAATGAAGAAATGTTTTATGAAAGCTGGATCTATGAGGGACTGTGCAAGGCCCTTTTTCTCTCTTTGTTCTCTCTTTCTTATGCTTCTCAGCAGCCTGGTCTCATGCCATGTTAGAGTGATAGTGGAAGACATTCTGTGAGCAGAGCATTGCTCCTGCAACCTTTGAGTAGTCATTTATTCACTATGGTGCCAAAATACAATCTTACCAGCCACCACATCTGAGAATGGAGGGGAGATGTAAATCACAGAATTAGGGCAGAACTGTCTAAGTCCTTCTAAAATGAAGTCCTTTTATCAGCATGACTGAGGTCAAGTGTCTGGCCCCAGTGCCATATAATGAAGAAATGAAAGAAGATTGAAGTCATTGGCTTTCAGAGTTATTTTCTGTTCTGTGCAGTTGGACGATTCTTAATAATTTAAAAACTGTTAGTGATATTGAGCAACAGCTCTGTGTCTTTATAATGCCGGAGAATGTTAAAATGTGGCCGGATTCTGACCTGCTTTGCATCACCACCAGTTGTAGACTCACTGCTGCTCTTGACCAGGGGTGTCCAGACTGAATCTCTTATTCCCTCAAGTAATCCACAATGGCCTGATAATTGCAGTGTCAGTTAGGTTGAAGAAGACCTCTGAGATCATAAAGTCCAACCTTTGACTAATCACCACCATGCCAACTAGACTATAGCACTATGTGACACATTCAGTCTTTCCTTAAACACTTCCAGGGATGGTGACTCCATCACCTCCCTGGGCAGCTCATTATGCAACAACCTGTGGGACCAGAGTAATTGCAATCACATCTGCATTTTAGAAAGGCAGAATGTAGTAATTGGAGTGACCTTGGGAAAGTTCAGCAATCACTCATTAGAGATCCTGTGTTTCTGGTGCATGCTGGTGGGCAGTAATAAAGCTCTGCCTGCCTTGAGCGTGGCACACCTCCTGTGATGAGGAAGGACTTTGTTGTCCTGCTCCCTCTTTCCATGTGGTTGGTGAGTTCTGATGTCATTTTTCTTTTAACTGCAGGTCACTTCATGGGCAACAACACAGTGATTGATGTTTTGAGGAGAGAAGGGTACGAGGTAGAACACACTCCAGCTGGACAAGCCATCAACAAGTAATGCATGCTTTTACCTAGCTAAGCAGCCATTGGAAGGGTGGGTTTGTAAACAAATATGAAGTAGTAATGGCAGCTGGAACTATAACTATGAGTGAGCTAGGCTCTTTCTCTCGTTCCCAGCAGTTTGCTTTTATCTTCCATGAGCTAGTTTGGAAAGGGGATTTTATTTGGTTTTGGCTTGGGTTTTTTTTTAGTTTTGTTTGTTTTCTGGGTTTTGTTGTTGGGGATGGGGGTGTTTGTTTGGTTGGTTTGTTGTTGTTGGTTTTGTGGTGGATTTTTTGTGGTTGGGGTTTGAGGCTTTTTTTGTGGTTGTCAATAAAATTTCCACCTTTGTAAGTTTTTAACTCTTAAATGAACAGCTGCAGAGTGTGCATGCTTGGTTCATCAGATCAGGATGCTGTCTTGTACCACATAGGCTTCCAGGTTTCTCTTTCCTCTCTTTTATGTATTTGGCTGCCCTGCCTTTTAATAATCCCCTTCTTTTATACTGCCATTTTTTATACTTTCTGTTTGCTCTCTCCCAGCCTGGAATCTAATTGCCCAGAGTCTTTGCAAGCTGTCTCCATGACTGATTGTTCTCATGTCCCCTGCTTTCTTCTGCATTTTTAAGCTAAGGTACTTGTTGTTCTGGTTCATCCTGCAGCCATCCTTTGGGATATACCCTTCCTGCCTGTTTTCATCTCTCACTGGATGCTTTTATCCACCTCCATGGTTTCAGTAACTACAGAATGCCAGATAATCTCCTCCTCCACTCTCTACTGAGAATTACTTGTGCTTTGACTCACTTCTTCCTGGAATTCTTGCCACCAGTTTAGAGTCTGCAATCTTTGCCTTCCCCTTCTCCAGACTCTTACCAAACATGTAGCTGTCAGATATACTCACTCTTCACTGCTAAAGACCACAACGGAGAAAACTGGAAAATGATTCCAATTATGTTACTGTTTCCCTTTTATCTTCTGTGCCAGGCATACTGTCGCTGTTTACACCTCTGTTTCTCCTCCCCCACGTTTCTGATATGGGGCTCTCAGGCAGGACTATCACCTTTTGATAGGATTTGTGCAGAAGGTACACTGTAGAGTCTTGGTCTGTGCCAAGGGCTCTACAAGTGTGGTGCAGACTAATATCAGCTGTTTTTCTCATACTCTGGTTGCTTCATCTTTCTCTTTATACCACCTTTGCTGTTGTCTGAGACCATGAGATTGAAATTCTGGCAGGTCACGTTTTTGCGATGATTCTTGACAGGGACATACATTATTAAAATCCAGTGTATCAGTGTTTACAGAGATGATAAAAAAAAAAGTTCATTGTGCAGCCCCTTATGAGTTTGATAGCCCTCAGTTTAGCTTCCTTTGCATCTTCAGCCTCTTACTAGGACTATTGGACAGAACATCTTTCCTGGAGTCTTGATATTAAATCTGAGTAAGAAGATGGCACTTTCCTGTTAACATTTCTGGATGACTTGGAAACAGATATAAAATACTAAATACATTTCAAGAAAAATGTGGGTTCAAAGGAAAAGAGTATTTAAGGTGAGGGAAAGACCTGTGGCAAGAGTGTGTCAGAATCCTAGGGACTGGAAGGAAGATTTCACTTGACTGTTGTCCTGGGCTTGTTCTAGGAGCAAATAGCAGAGCAGCCTGTGACAGTAAACCCAATGTTGATCTCATAAACATGGAACTGTATCCAGCTATTGTCCTATATAGTGCTGCACACAGTCCAGTCAGTTCCTGTGGACTATTTGACTGTTCATAATTGAGACAGGATAAAAATGCCAAGTGGCTGAACTGAGACAGAGAATTTAAACGACTCTTCTGGCATCAGACACAGTAGGAATATTAGCTTAGAGGTCTTAAAACACAAGAAAGAGGAAGTCTGCAATCATCTCCTTTCCCTGCAACATGATGTTTTGCTGTAGCAGCTCAATCTGCTGCTTCCTGTGCTCTGGCTGAACAAAAAGTCCCTCATGAGATATGTTGTATATATCTGTGTGTAAGAACCAAGAAGGATGCAGGATCGTTTTGCTCATTTTCCCGTAGCAGGCAGGGCTGCCTGAACTGTACTGTCCATCTGCAGAGCAAATGGGATAAAGGCCCCTAGCTGGAGACAGAAAGGTTCCTCCTCCCCGGTGTCTCCGAAGCAGGGAAGGCAAAAGAGGTGCTCAAAGCAGGCAGTGTTGCAAAGGACAGTTTATAAATAGTACCACAAGTTCAATCAAGCTTCTTCTGACTTAGTTTGGTCTTCAACTGTTGTTCCTGATTTTAGAATGCAGTTATATATTGTAAAACATTCAACACAATTACAGCCATAATTAGTGTTCCTGCTGACTCTCCCTTAGCTGCTGTGCTGGGAGAGGGAATTGGCCTGTGGGGGGAAGAAGGATTGGCTTTTGAATCCGTATGCCTTTTCCAGTGGCTAATCGGTCATTCTCTGGAAGAATTGCCTGCAGAAGTGTTGCAAAGGAGGTTTGGTATATGGATGTGTCTGAGGCCACACCTGTCAGAATAGATGTCTGGGCATGCAGGATGCAGGTCATCCTCTAGCTGTAGCAATGCTGAGCTCCAGCATGGTATGGGCATGGGTTCAGTAGGGAAGGCTGCAGGCAGCATGGCACTCTAATCTACAGGGGTTGCTGCCCACGCCATGATTTAGTTAAGGAACAAAAACAGTGAAGAGAAATGGTGGAAAAGGGAATCATAGGCAGAAGACCTTCAAACAGATTAAATTAGGTCACTGGAGAGAGTTAATGGGGGATCACTCTGTAAGGTGGAGTTAAAGAGTGGGTGATATGAAGCAGCTGAGGAGGAGAGCTGAAGGGTCATGGCAGTTCAGAGGTGATAAAGTGTGACAGTGTGACACCACAATGATTTTGGAAAAGATTGATAGCCCGAGGTCCATTCTGCAGCAGCCTCTCTCAAATAAACTTCAACATGTGATCAGTCTGATTTTCCTTGCAGTAAATAAGACAAATTATCTTTGTTTTCCATCTACTTTCCCCATGTTCCAGTCCACAACTTCATTTCCCCTTCTCCAGGAACTACTCTCTATTTGCTATCAAATAAATGTGCATACAGTGATGGGCTAACTTAAAAACTGTACCCATGCTGAAGCATGTCTCCTTCCAGACCTCCTTCTTCTCATGCCATTGGAAGCTGAAAAAGGACCACAGTTCTGGGAAAGTTTCATTGATTAAAGGCAGGTTTCTGCTCGATGGTCTGTGGTTTTCTTTCTTCTTTCTTTCTGAATTTCAGCCCAGCCAGTCACCAGTTTTGTCTTGTTACAGAAGACTGTTGCATCTCTTCTCTTTATGAAGTAGCCATAAAGATCAGTCAGATATTCCTGATAGGTTCTGTCTATACATAGAGTGGATTGAGTTTGTGGGTTTGTCCAAGATGCTCATAGACAAGTAAAGAGGGGAAATTGTTCAAAAAAAAATTAAAAGTATGGGCTGGCAAAGTCCATGAATGGGACACTGCAGACTGCCTGCCTTAGAATAAACACGAGATGTTGCTTACTCTAAGAATAAAGAAACAGAGCTTCAGTAATCAGGGTGGACCTGATTGTTGTTTTTTGCAATTTATCACCTTCACGGGAAACTGAGTAGCCATAGTCCTTAGAGCTTTTTCTGGGAGCTCAGCTTTGGGTTTCCAAGATTTGCCTTGTGACACAGTTTGTACATGCTCATAGTCTCAGTGGTGTATCTCACTTCCTGGAGCTCCTTTGAGATTCCCAGTAATGCTGCCAGCCTAATACAGGATCTGGGCAGCTGGAAGGCTAAGGCCTGACTCCCACTCCCTCATTACTTGCTATAAATGTGTGCCAAGCTCAGCTTATGAGAGAGTTTTCTCCCCTTCGTGTGGACCTCCATATTTGTTTCTAAAACCCACGGACCACCCATTCACGTTCCCTGGTGTGCTTTATCTGAGTGGCAGGGCAGCGTTACACCCTTTTGCTCATCAGCTTTAGAAACCAGTGCCACAATGGTGTGTTGAGCTCTGGTCTCTTATGTATCAGACATGTCCCCTGACGCAATGTTTTGTAAAGGCTGTGAATTCAGTGCTTTGTACCATCTGGCTTCATCAAAGAGAAAATGAGAAGGGAGTGAACTTGGTGGTGCCAAAACTAATCTGCTTTTAGTTGATGCAGACTAGATGGCCCAAAGCATTCCTTAATAATAGAATCATAGAATGTTAAAGGATTGGAAAGGACCTTAGAGATCATCTAGTCCTAATTCCCCTAGACCAACTTAATAATAATTAATATTGACACCTCCCATTAGGCCAGCTTCCTCAAGGCCTTACACAACCTGGCTTTGGAAAGTGCCAGCGCTGGGGCACCCACAGCCTCCCTGGGCAACCTGTTCCAGTGTCTCACCACCCTCACAGGAAAGAATTTCTTCCCAATACCTAATCTAAATTCACCCCTTCTTCAGTTTGTATCTGTTACTCTTATCACGACAGTTCCTGACAAAGAGTCCTCCTCCAGCTTCCCTGTGGGACCCTTCAGATACTGGGAGGTTGCTAGGAGGTCTCCACAAAGCCTTCTCCAGGATGAACAGTCCCAACTTCCTCAGTCTGTCTTCACAGGGGAGGTGCTCCAGCCCTCTTATCAATGTCATAGCCTTCTCTGGACTGTCCCCAGCAGGTCCCTGTCCTTCCTGTGCTGGGACCCCAGAGCTGGATGCAGTGTTCCAGGTGGGGTCTCACCAGAGCAGAGCAGAGGGGCAGAATCCCCTCCCTCCCCTGCTGCCCACGCTGCTCTGGATGCAGCCCAGGACACGTTTGGCTCTCTGGGCTGGGAGTGCTCATGGCTGGGTCATGCTGAGTTTTTCATCCACCATCACCCCCCAAAGTCCTTCTCTCAGGGCTGCTGCCAATCAGTTCTCCACCCAGCCTGTAGCTGGTCTGGAGTTGCCACAACCCAGGTACAGGACCTTGCACTTGGCCTTTTTTTTTACCTTAATGGGGTTTGCACAGCCCCACCTCTCCAGCCTGTCCAAGTCCCTCTGGATGCCCTGTCCCTTCCCTCCAGCGTGTTGACTGCCCCACACAGCTTGGTGTCAGTGGCAAACTTGGTGGGGGTACCCTCGATCCCACTGTCCATGTCACTGACAAAGGTGTTGAGCACTGACGGTCCTAGTACTGACCCCTGAGGGACACCACTCATTGCCTCATTTCATGTGGACAAGGAGCTGTTGACCACAATTCGTAGTGTGTGGCCATCCAGACAGTTCTTTATCCACTAAGCAATCCATCCGTCAAATCTATGTCTATCCAATTTGGAGACAAGGATATTGTGTGGGACAGAGTGAAACGCTTTGCCTTAGTCCAGGCAGACGGTGGCAGTTGCTCTGCCACATCCATCATCCAATGCTGCAGCCCCGTCAGAGAAGATCATCAAATTTAACAGGCATTGTTTGCCCTTGGTAAAGCCATGTTGGCTGTTACCAATTACCTCTTTGTTTTCCGTGGTTTTTTGTTTTAGAATAGTTTTCAGGAGAATCTGCTTCATGATCTTGCCTCACAGAGAGGTGAGACTTTTACCTTTTCCTTTTTAAAACTAGGGGTTATATTTCCCTTTTTCCAGGTGTTGGGAACTTCACCTGAGTGCCACAAGTTTTCAAAAATGATTGATAGTGACTTAGCAACTCATCTGCCAGCTCCCTTAGAACCCACAGATGAATCTCATCCGGCCTCATGCACTTGTGCACGTTCAGGCTCCTTAGATGGTCTAGAACCTGATTTCTCTCCTACCTTGCATTTAGGGTCTTCATACTCCCATTTGCCTTTCCTGACTTGGGCAGCTTGGCTGGAACATTTGTCATTGAACACTGAGATACAGAAGTCATTGAGAACCTCAGCCTTCTCTGGGTCGAGTGTGCAACTGGGTTACTGTTAATGGTGTATTAAGCCTTTCCCTTCAAAAATGGTAATTTTCAAGATGTGTTTCTGTAGCCATGACCACAGTCTGTGGGCTAGCTTGTTTCTTACCTTCTCCACCAGTGAGAGTTGCTGATCCAGCACTGGCTTTATCAGCTGGTGTGCTTTAGTTGTTTTGTCTGCCCCTTCCCCTTGTCCCCCAAGTTACTTTGCTGTGGGCAGGAAATGCTGAAAGGAATAATCCGGTCTGTGTTCTGCAGCACATCAGACTAGAGGAGTGTGGTTTGACTCTGACTTAGAAGTGATTCCATTTTTGTCTCTTTCTAGATAGGCAAGCTTATTACCAAGAGTTATTCCACCCTTACCCAGACTGCATTCTTTCCTCTGATACAGACTGCCTCTTTTCCAAAGACTTTTTCTTGTTAAAGAGCACTATTTTGATCACAAAATCAATATTGACTTAAGGAAGAGGGAGCAGGAATACAAGGCAGAGAAATGAGTATCCAGCCAATATGTCAGGGATAAACACCTATTTTAAATGTATGGGCGTTGATAGTGTCTGAATCAGGATTTTGCCTCAAAGCCACTTCAAATGTTGTCTGTGTTCCCTCTTTCTTCCAGCCAAAGATCCCCTAAAACCTTGTTAGCCTTTTCATCATCACACAGTCCCTATGTCATGTCCCATGAGCTCCCACTGCACCCCCAGAAGGAGGAGGAAGAGGAGGAGGAAGAGTTCCTGCCTCACTTGCTGTTCCCTGACAGCATTGATGTGCTCATGAAAGTAGACAGGAAGTACAAAAAGAAGAAGAAAAAGCAGCAGAAGAAGCAAAGGCTGCGACAATTCAACGACCTCTGGGTTCGCCTTGAAGAAAGGTAGCTGATGGCTGGGGAGGGGCAGGATGGCTTGTCATGCAAACTGGACTTTTAACTTAGATTGTTTAATCCAGACCCTCAAACTTCTGCAGGGGTAGATATATCCTGTGGACAGGATCTGACCTTCTCCACTACTGTGATTCTTTCTGAAACACTTGCACAAGGCTTCTTGTGCTTTTAGTGGCAAAAAAGCCTTCTTGGTTTTTTTTTTTCCTTTGCATAGTTAGATTTGTAGAAAATTAGGCATAAAACAAGTGACAGCCTTGTCTAGATCATTCTGCAGTTGGGCTTGAGGGATTGTGAGCATATGGCAGTCCTCTCTGTCATGGAAGCCTGGGTCCAGTGGTATATGGTACAGATCAAAGCCTTGGACCATTATCCAAGAGGTGCTGCATATGAGGAAACTCGTTCCTGGCATATGTTCTCTTTGCACTTGGGCAATATTCATACAGTATTTTCAGTCTCTGTATTCTTCCAGTCTGAAAAAGCACGACAACCTAATGGATGACAGAGTTTATATAAAAAAATTAGTGTGTTGTGGGGCAGAGGTTCACACATACTCCTTACTTTTCATCCAGAAAAGCTTACTTACCTACGAGAACAACAGCAGCCTGCAAAAAAAAAAAAAAAAAAACGAAAAAAAAAGAAACCAAAAAATAAAACCAAACACAAAGAAAGCTAATTTCTCTCTCACTGCCTGTACATGGGCCTGTGGCTGAATGTATACCTTAATGTTTGCCTCCTGTCAGATAATACACATGCCCCAGTTTACTTTCTTTTTACTTTGTGTGTCTGATTGTGTCTCTGCCATACTCAGGTTGAAGGCATTAAATTTTTGTGATACCATAAACAACCAGATAGGTTGGGGTGATGGAGAAAAGTCTGACAGTTCTTGAAATTCAGTCTGTACAATATTTAGGTTTTTTCCCCTCTGAAGAATACTTCTTCCTGCTCCCTAAGTTAGTGAGTATAGCAGGGTTTTCCTATGCCTTTCCTGTCATGTCCCTGGATCCTAATTGTACCGCTGCTGTGAGTGATACGTGGCTCAGGCTGGCTGCAGGTGAGTGCAGCAGCTGTTGTTCTGTTTGAGGCATTCAGCCATTGTCAGATTTTTTAGACCAGACTCCCTTCTCTGCCCCTTCCTTCAACTTCAGTGTAAGTATTTGGGAGACAAAGGGAGACAAATGCTCGTGTAATGTGTCCACTGACAGACCTATATGCAGTCCAAGATTCACCAATATAACAAATCCTATATTGATCACTCTTGATTTTGTCTCTTAGTGTACCATTTACTTTGTATTAGTGTAGTTGATACTAGCTAATTGTGAATGGATGTTTGGAGTTTCTGTTGATAGTCTGTTTAGTTGAAATGCTAAGGAAGGTCTGTCTTAATCTCCCACACTGCCTCCACAGTGCCGTGTTCAGTGTTTCAAATGCAGTTGTTCCCACAAAGCTCAGGGAAGTCAGTGGGCAGTGACTGTAAGATACCCATGCACTTGCAGTGTCAAGCCTTCAGAAGAAGAGGGAAGATGTGCTACTGTGGCTAAACTGAAGGCACATTATGGCTGCATACTAGATTTCAGATGCTGCCGAGCAGTAATGAGACAAAAGCAAAGCCAGTCATGGCAGCCTAGGAAACTGCTGCATAAATATGGGAGCAGCAAATGCTGCTTTCCTTTTCTTCTTTTTATGTTTCTTTTCTTCCCCTACTGTTTGAGTCATCCTTTGTGCTAGAAACTAACCCCAGTGCTAGGTGACAGATGCTTTGTAGGGGTGACTCCTTAGTAGTAGAGAAGAGCTTAAAACGTCTGGGGATGGAGATGTTGCACGTCAGTGCTGGGAAAGACAAACGATGCCTGGGAGATTGCTGCACCCTTCCTGCCGAGGGCTGGGCTTCTGTAAAGCCCAGCTTGTCTGCACGCCCTGTGCCACTGCACCCCTGCCCGTGCTGCTGCTGGGCTGGGCTGACAGCCCCACCTCGTGGTGCTTCCCTTCCCAAGGAAATCCAGCACCTCTGGGCGCAAGCTCGCTTTTGCGGGGCACGTCTCACTGGGAGTCTCAGCCCTCGCTCTACGCATTCCTCGTGGTTTTTACAGAAGCAGGTAAAGCTGTCAGGTTTCTTACAGATGGGCTCCATGATCATTCACAGCTTTCAGGTTTACAGATGGGCTCCACGACCTTAAAGGTCTTTTCCAACCTAAATAATTCTATGATTCCTCCCGTGGGCCTGAAAATATGAAAGGTGCAGCTCAAGTGATTTAATAGTGTTGTAGTGGGCTTGTCAGAATGGCCTTGGTTCGTGCCCCCATATGCATCAGCTGCCAGCTGTATTTCCTTGATGTGCTGCCAGCTGGCTTCTCTCCGGCTACTCTTCAGATCTTCTGGGGAACCCTTTTGGGTAAGGAAGAGTAGAGTGTTTTTAAAAAGGGTACTAATTGCCTTCAATTTCCCAAAGCATTTTTGCTTAGTGGGCTGAAATAAGCAAGAATGGTGCACAGCAGCTGGGGATTGGGTGCAGAAGAAATTACTCGGTTTTTGTATTTGCCAGGTGGATTTGCTTTTAGTTTTGTCCAAATTTGTGTTCAGGTTCTACACAGCACCATGCGGTCCTTGGGGGGTATGTCAGTCTTACAGCTGTGGTGTCGAGCATTGCTTTCAGTCCATTGCCAAAGAAAACAACCACCTGTGTTGTATCCGACCCTTCTGACTCCTGGCCTGTTGTGGTGTGTGATCTCCCCCAGTCAGGTCAGCTGGCGTTAGCAGCCTGGAGCATACAAATTTCTCTCCCCCATCATGTACTGCCATAATGGGAGATCTGCTCATGTATGCACTAGTTCAGTTCTTGTTCAACACCATGTCAGAGTACTCTCTTCCCCTGGGAGATACTCTGGAATGTGGCAATCTAGGCTGCCATTCTGGAAGCCGTTCTTCCTCTGCTTTAAAGGACTCCTTGTGATTCCTGACCCGTGGAAGAGATCATACAGTACAGAAACAAGTTGGGTCCACACTAAGATGCATGAAGCATGGCTGAGGAAGATGTACTCAGAGAAAGGGTGCCTCACCCCAGCTGTGCTCAGTGGCTGTGCAGTGGCACTCCTCTGCAACAACACTTGTTTTGTTCTTACATATTTTCTGCATAGCTGGCAGGGGCTAGGAATATGGTCACCTTACCCACCTGCCTGACTGTGTGGGAGCAATGGGCAGGCTGGGTAGACTTGAGACAGGGCTGGTATTTTGGTTCTCCTCAGTCTCTTCACTGTTCCCCCTCAAGTCTGCTTCACAGTTTGGCTGTGTGGCACCCTTGTCCTTGTGGGCTGGCATGGGAGCTGCCCACACCTGTGAGGAAGGGACAAGACAGCACTCTGCCATTTAGGAGGCACGGACTTTCGGTCAGCGTGTAATTTGTACAAGAGACCATTCGTACGGACCCAGAAAACTGACAGTGGGTCACAGAGGGTGCCCGCCTCCTGCTCTGTGGCTGTTGGGCAGTTGTGGGCTGGGTCAGGACTGATCTTCCTCTCTTGCCTTGCAGTGCTACCGACCCTCCTCCCCGGATCCGCATCATTAATGGCTACATCACGGTGGAGCCCCAGCCCCGCGGCCACGGACGGTCCAGTCACACTCGTGCAGAAGCCAGCAGTGCTCACCAGCTTTCCCATCCTCTCTTCCTTCCACTACTGACTTTGACTTTGCATACGATAATGCGGCATTGAAACACAGGGGGACCTAAGCTGCAGGACTCTTGCCTTAAAAATTGAAAAAAGAAACTTGTGCAAAAAGAGAAATAGAAGACTATGAGTGGGACACCTGTTCTTCGGGGTGTTCTTAAACTGCCTCCTTTTCCTGAGTCTGGATCATTAACACTATTAACTGGTTTGACCTGCCCAATACAGGAGAAGATATTTTAATGAAAGTGTTATTTATCCTTCTCTTGCAGAAGAATGATTTCATGTTATCCCATAATGCTTTGGGGAGATTATAATGCCGCTATAACATAGCTGTTGTTTAGCTGTTTGAGCCCAACTAAAGTACGTCTTTTTCACCTTCAGTGCCTTGTAAGAAGATTTACACACCACTGACTTTTTTATTAGAACAGAATGTTTTGATCATATGAGCACAGCTGGGAAAGAGAGGTTGGTATTTTATGTCTCTACTGGTAATGCTTTTAATTCTTGCTTGTTAGGGCTCTGGATTTCATATAAAGGTTCATGACAACACCTACAATAGAATAAAACAGTGAAAACTTGTGAACAGAATGTTTCTGCTGTCTGTTTGGTGCTGTTTAAGATGGGTACCCCTGAGCCTCCAATGGCCAGACAAGTCTCCTAAGTGCAAATTCATTTACATTTACGAAAAAAACAGTTCCTGGGGAGCTTCGCAAATCATACTGTTGGAGTCTTCTAAAATAAGTTCTCAAGAGGTGATTTTCACAATTAGATTTAATCCTAGGAAATCCTTTTAAATTTTCTACTGTGTTCATTGCTCAGACTTTCCAAATTGTTTAAAGTCCTTTGCTGTCTGCATGAAGTAGATGTGTTGTTGACTGTTGAATGTAAAAAACTTGGAAGTGTCGATGAATTTTCTGTATTTGTACAGGACATCCTCATGTGATCACACTTACTCAGTTTGTGAGCAGTATTTCCGCCCCACCTCTCAGGGGGGTTTCATTGCCTGGAAAGGTCTCATAAGTTTCATCCATGGGTGAAATTGGAGCCAGTCTGTTGAGTTTAGTAACTTGGAAACACAGCAGTCACCTGCCCCAGTGAGACAACAAACCTTCAGGTTTTCCTTCCTATGCCTTTACATCTACTTCACTGCTTTTCCCATTGCCTGGAAAAAGTACTTCCTTTTCAAAGCGTTCTATGGCACACTGGAGGAGGAACAAAAAGATTCCAGCTTTCCTAACAGGCTTTTCATGTCTTGATCTCAAATTTCAGTCCGCCTTCCAGAAGGACTGAACCTAAACACAGCCTCCATTTGCTGAGGAAAACAGAGAAAGGAGAGGCTGTGTGTCACAGTTAGCAGCAGCATTGTGGGGAATCAAATACATCTGGGCTGGAGTAGAAGAAAGCACCATCTCATTGTATATTCCTTCTTTTACAGAATACTGAAAGACCTCGGGTACCTGACTGCATTCTGGCCTCCTTGGCTTTCACAGCAGCCAGGCTGGTGATGTGTTCTCCCCTGTCTCTCTCTGGTTGATCTTTCACTGGTCATAGACCTGGTGGGTCTGGAGTTTGTTTTCCTTGACCTGAATGTGACCTGAAGGGGACGGTTTGGTATAGGTTATTTACAAAAACGCACTGCAGGCCTGACAAACTGGGCACATAGAACGGTTTGGTTTGGAAGGGACCTTAAAGTTCATCTCATTCCAACCACCTTGCTGTGGGTCGGGACACCTTCCACTAGACCAGGTTGCTCAAAGCCCCATCCTTGAACACTTCCAGGAATGGGCTATCTGCAGCTTCTCTGAGCAGCCTGTTCCCGTGCCTCATCATCCTCACATACATACTTGCCTATTTACCATCACATCTGGCCACCAACAGTGTCATCACACCAGAGTGTATCCTGTACTTGCTAATCTATGCCTTGGTACAGCTTCTCCTCCTGCTGTCCTCTGTCCTTAAGAATTGCATGATGAAGCGTGGCACAGGTCCCAAGAGCACTGCAATCACCAGGAGAAAGTGGCTGAAGCAAAGTTGTTATTTCTTTTCTCTGTTACAAGGCTGCTGTGTAAAATAGCCCCAGGCTGCCTATTCCCTTTGTTTTCTCCTCTGTGGTTGCTCCTGAGCTTCATCTCTGTGGGGGTAACTGGATTGAGCAAAACAGCCATCAATGTTTTTCTTAGGTTGGCATGAGGAAAGAGTGGTTATAAAACACTCTGAAATAACAGAGACCTGAAGTAGCACTATGGATAATTCAGTTCTGGTGGTGTAACTCATTTTGTAGCCTGTTTCCAAGTGCCTGACTGTCAGAGAAATAGGAATGTACTTAAACTGTGATGGATTGTGTGCCTACAGAGGCTGCATCCTGGGAGTCTTTCTGCAAAGTAATCGAATAAAGATATTTTTGACGGTCTCATGGACTTGGGTTGGTAACTGTGAACTAAACTAATGTTTCCAATCCCTCACTTTCCCTTCCAGAACAGTCATTGCTGTTTGTCCTCTCTGCTCCCCCCACCCAGTAGCTGCTGGGTAGTACCAGTGGGAGGTCAGAGGACCAGCTTTCTACACATGGACATACAGTGGAGGAGCTGCTTCTGGAGTCCCAAGAGAAAATGGAGCAGAGCTACTGCCTTTTTGCTCCAAGGTAGATCTGAGATGAAAATGTTGAGTAAGACCTGTTTTCAGCTCTCTGCTAGAGAGGATTTGGAGCCAGAGCTCCTCCTGGTGGCCTCTTAACTCCCTCTGAAAAGTTGACTAGGAGGACATCCTCTCTGCAGAGGTGGCCTTTTCTAAAGAAATGGTAATAATCAGATATTTATTTTCAGATTAGCAGTAGAATGAAATAAGCCACTGTCTTATCAAGTTGCGTTGCAATAGATATGCAGCTGCATTCAGTCACACGATATTATTGTGATTGTCCACCTGGCTTTTTAGGTCATCACAGGAAATGCATTTCCCACGTCTGATTTTAATGGAGTGGAATGTTCTAAGTATAAACTCACTCAGCCCATCCTAGAGCTTGGTAGCCGGCAAGGCAGTTCTCTGATACCTTCCGGTGGTGGGTTTGGACCTCAGTTCCACGTGGAAGGCACATGAAATTCTGCGCTGGACTGTTGCTGCAAACTGGATAATTATTTGTCAATGCAGCTTCAAGGATATAAACTCACACCTAAGTGGATAAACAGGACAAAAGCCATTAAAAGTACTGGAGCAAAAATGCTACAAGCAACAAGAATCTTGAATATCAGCCTCCTGCCCTGGAATGGAAGGCAAAAAGATGTGTAACACAAGCAGCCCTCTGTCTTGGGGACTTAAAGTTTCCAAGCACTTTTCTGCTGTGCAAACACCCCAGCCATGCCAGGGAACTTCATTGCTATGTAGACATCCCATACCCGGGCTCCAGTGGGACATGCATGTACACAGGCTGCTTTCCCCACAACACGAGTGCCAGCTTCTTGAAGGCCACACAGTGCTGCTTGGGTTTTTTGCAGTGTTGTTAGCTTGCACTGCTACCTCTGGAACTAGAATACAGAAATGAAAACAGTGCTGTGCAAAGGAACTTGTTCTCTAGAAGGTGACTTGGGACCAGTGTCACTCTGGTGAAGTTTGTTCATATTAAAAACGGTACAAGAAAATATGGAGTCTTTGCAACAGAAATCACCAAACATTGCCTAGGATCCATTCATATTTTGCCAAAGAATCATGGGCTGGCAGAAGAGCCTCTTCAGGTTTGCTCAGGCTTTTTCAAGCTTGATGCTTAAATTGTCTGGATGTGTAGAAGCTTACACAAAATAAAAGTACTACACTCAGCATAATTCACTGCACTGTTTATTTATTGATTATTATGTTTATAGTTGTCCATTATCTGCTTGAGAGGTAAAGCTGTAAAGTTGGAGTTGTTTTCCATGGTAAGACCCAAATTTGAGGAAAATCAGTTGTGTTGAGAATTCTGATAGCAATGCCTTTTTTTTTGAGCCCAAGAACTGAATAGCTATAAAGGAAATTAGGCAAGTAGACCAGTTTGCAGAAGAGCTGGCAAACACTGTCTCAACAGTTCATCACCTAGTCAGCAGGAATGGAAACTGATAATCCAAGTGTTTGGGCATACCACTGTGAATGAACACACAATAATTTGCCCAGGAATCATAATGTCAATGATTAAGTACAGTACCAAGATTATTTTACAGCCCAAAAATTGACAAAAAGCCCTTTCCAAAATTTCAGTGGCAGCTGCTAAAAAGAAGCTGAATATTCTTAAAATACCCAGTGCTTTACTGAATTTATCTGTTTAGTCTAGTCTGTTTTCTCTAGTAACATGTTCAAGTTTACATGAAATTTCTTGCACCTGAATTTCATTAAAACTCAAATTTGCCTTAAAATTTCTTCATGTTTGCAATTTGACAACTGCATTTCTCGATGTGTCAATTCTGGTTTTTTGTTGTTTTTTTTTAATGCAGGGTAAGTGTGCTGTACAACTGGAAGTGCTTGTGTCTGTTCTTTATGTGGAAAAACATTATGTATTAGAAGTCTCTGTGGCACCTTTGCCTTGCTGCACATAGTCTGCCATTCCTGTCTGGGGAATCTGTTACTGCACACCGTAGCCAGTAGAACTAGGGGTCAATCCAGACTGACTGGTGGACTAGCAAAAAGGGGTGGAAGAGGTTTCAGTGAATTTTGCATCCTCTGGTATGATGAGGCCAGCCTTCAAATTGGGAGATCAAGAGGTGAGTTAGAATTTAGGCTTGAAATGCATGGACACATGTTAAGCAGTGTTGTAAGTGGCCACCACCTCTAGCTCCAGGTCCTGAGGATTCCTCCTGCCTGGCAGGTGGAGGCTACTCCATGGATCCAGAAGTCTGTCCAGAGGCCTGTGTCCCAGACTGATGTGGCCTCTGCTTGACCCATTTTCAGAATCAACTGATAGCACAGCTGAGCACGTATCCCACAGACAGACAGACACACGGACAGAGGACACTGGCCCGGCCAGCCACACACACGAGGTGCTGCTCTCGATAGCACCCACATAGACGGCCTGCATAAAACATAAGCACAGACAGACAAGTCCTCTCCTCCTCTTCAGCTGGACAAGATGAAAGTTCATTACTGAAAGTGTAGGCAGTCCCCCACCCTGCCTGTCTTGGTTTGAGACAAATTTGTGAGGAGACATCCTAATGAAAGTCCCTCTGTTAAAAGGCAGATTTCAGCAGCTCCTACCCCACCAGGTTCGGAAAGAAATTCCTCAGAGGAAAGTGAAAAAAACCCTGTTTATTTAAGCAGCAAAGTGCACGCAGGCACCAAAAAGAATGAATAATGTTAAATAATAAAACCTCTTGCTGTGGAGAAGACCTGAGAAGATTCAAAGTCCTTTGTGGGTGTGGCGCTCTCCTCTCTGGAGCTGGGGTTCAGCGTGGTCCCCTCCGGGCCTCGGTGTACGGCCTCCTGGTGATGTTCTGGTGTTGCTGAACAGTCCACACAAGAAGAAGAAGGAGCCAAAGTCCCAAGAAAGTCCTTGCTTTAGCTAATGAACAAGAAACTAGCTAAAAAGCAAAATAAATGTAACTCTCTTCCCTGCTGCAGAAAACCCAGGCTGAGGAGCAAGCAAGCAAGTTATCTGTGTTTTTGAACACAGTGCCAAAGGAATTCCACCAACTTCCTCCCCTCTCTCTTAAAGGCACAGAAGGGTACAGGATTAATGTCTGGGCACAGAGCAGCCAATAGGGGATAAAGCATCATAAAGTCATTCTAGACAATTCTACCCCTTATCCCATATTGCATATATCCCATATCCCGTATACTGAGACACTGCATAAGCACACACTCAGTCATGGCTTGTACTGGCGTGGCCCACCCCTCTGTCTATCCACCACTCCCACCTGGATCCCAAATCCTTTTACGTGCTTCACAAGTCTCCAACTCACCATTTCATCCAGTTAACAGATCCAGAACTCAGATGCTGGTCTCACAGGTCCCACACAATCACAGCCCCCCTCAGTTACCAGCACTGCTCCTCTGCCTGCTCGGTACCTCTGTTCAGACCCTGCACCTTCTACTTGCTGATGGGTACAACTTGAGGTCTGCCAGGGAAGTACATCCCACACCTGCACACAATGGGTTGGCAGAAGATACAGACCTTCTTCTGCCCCATGGAAAATGATGCCATGCACATGTGCCTATGACTTGAGGTCTCTCTCCAGCAGCTGGAGCTGAGCCCCTCCCCTGCTTTGTCCTCCCTTGCAGTTACTGTTTTTCAGGATGCCAACTGTTCTTGTCACAGCAGCTGGTGGCTAAGACCACTACGCACTATATTTAAGAAATGATTTAATAAAGAAGATTAGACCAACTTCATTGGTCAGGCACAGGGTGTGTTCAGACAAGTGTACTGACCAGCAAACCAGTCCCTTTTATACCACTTCCTGTCAACTCCCTTTCCTTGTTTCTCCCCAATCCCCTTTCACTAAACATTCCTGTGTAAATTTTGCTTAGTCACTCACACCTCTCCCCTTGAACATCTCAAATCCTCACAATCCTCTTTTTTCCCCTTTCTTATCAGCTACAAAGGTGGCTATCTCCAAAATTGGGCCTGGGAATTTCTTTGAGTTATCTATCAATTAGTAACTGGAAACCTTTAATCCTTGGCATCATCTCTCTTACCTGTTGTCTGTCAGGTTTGTCTTTATGTGTTCTTGCTTATCACTTCCCCTTTCATTTATTTTCCCTTTTGCACTGAATACGTCTTTAATTAAGCTTGATTGGACAGAAGCTCTTACCTTCACATACCTGCAGCTCAAGGCATTTTCCCAGTAGAATGACAAAAAGACAGGTGATTTTTTATGTTGGCAACTTGGATTTGAGTCACATCAAGAGTACAGGCCAGGGCAAAAAGAGTATCAAACTCACACCTTAAAGCTTCCTTTGCTGAAACCAGCTCTATGTTGCTAAACCCAAGAAACAGTACTGTATTCCCGTCTTTGAAAGGCCAGCATGGAAGGAAAAAACACAGGTGATGCAATTCAGAGGGCTAGCATGACACCTGGATTTAATAGCTTGTCCGACCTCCTAATGCAGCAGTAGCCACCAGCACCTTGCACGGACCCCAGTGGAAGCCAATGACAGCGTCTCTATGTTTATCTTACTCATGCCTTGTGAACTCTCTATAGCTTGCTGGAATCCAGTGGCTGCTGGATGGTTCCCAGAGCAGACACAGGGGTACTCATGTGGATTGGAAACTTGTTTGTCTAAAAACCATCACTTCTGAATTGATACTCTACGTTTAACCTGCTTTCTTAAGGTTCTGCACTGTTTATTACTAAGTTTAAAATGGACACCAACAGAACTGACCACTAACATCAATCAGGCATTGAGAAAAGGAAGGAAATACATGATGTATGCCTTCTGTGGTAATGCCTGTCCGATCTCTGGGATGCATCCTCTTGCCCTGACCCAGAGTTTTCAAGGAAACTCTTGCATAGTCATTAATTGTGAGTAATCCAGATGTTTTAGCTGTTCATGGAGATGCCAGAATATGCAGTATGCCTGAGCTAACACTAGATGTTGCCCATGTACTTCAGAAGCTGATACTCATCATGCAAAAGGGAACAGGCTTGAGGCTTTAGAAGAACTACCCTGGGTACAAAGCTATGGGTTTCCTAATTCAGAATTATTTCAGTCAGCAGTACAAATATATTTCTGCCTCACTTTAACTGGTGGTTATGTCTTCTTATTCTTCTTACCGCTGTTCATATCTGGCTAATCCTCTCTGAATGGTGATTGAAAGGGAACTATTATCTGCCTTCTTAAAATTTCTGTTATTTTTTTGTTACATCTGCATGAAGCAGTGCTCCCCAGGGTGGAAATATGCACACTTTAAGTGGATGTGGCAAAGTTGTTACTAAGCCTCCAGTACATCCTCACTGTTTTCTGTCTTTGTACTCTGTCTCTTGTTCTGTTTGTCATCTTGTTCTCCCTTGAACAAAAAAACATACATGCTTAAGACACTGAAGTGGGAAATTGGAGTACTTTGTTCAGATCCCTGCTCAGCCAGGTGTCATTTATCTGTTTTAGATGAGTAGTTTTGCTCTATTTGGGCCTTGCTGTCTCTTTTCTTAAGAAGGGGCCTAGGGGTGCTTCCTTTCCACATAGGGGTGTTACATTCTTAAATATATATCTAAGTTCTTGGATGGGACTGATAAAATTATGTGGGAGAAAAGTATACTTAGAGAATAAAACCATTAGAGTAACGATCTATATTAAAGACGAGAAGTCTATCTCACAATATTCAGCTCTCCAGAGTACCGTGTATTTGGAGGAATTAATTGCCAGTGTATGTACAGTGCTGGCAGCCAATTCCTCTGAACCCCAGCCAGACCACTGCTCTTGTTCTTTTGAGGCATACCTTGAAGTCTTAGCCATATGCAAATCCGTCAAAATGCTTTAATCATGACTCTTTCACAGAAAATCAAACCACAGCACCCTGAATTCCATCCAATGACCATAAGTAAACATCAGGCTGGCTGTATACCTATCACCCTGCTGCAGGAGACCCTCTGCTACTTCTGCCTTTTACCTGTGACAGAAAGCCACTTCCACTCCCAGTCCTACTGCCTTTCTTGAAGAAAATCCCTTCCTTCCTGGTGTGCTGACAAAAAGTATAATCTATGCTTCTTTGATTTGACTGCTTTTCTTCTTGGAATTTATATCACTCTTGGTTTTTATATCAGTTATTCTCCCAACAGAATCAAGATGCTACATCTTGATTCTTAATGTTACACAGCATTCCAAACACAGACTGTCTGGATGATAAATCCAGGTACTCTGTCAGAAATGTTCAAGGCCTGAATGTCTGGCAATTAACAAGCAAAACATACCTACCTAGTGCATGTCCTCCTGCTTACTATTTTTATTCATCTTGCCCACACATAAAGGTCCTTAGCAAGGTAAAATCAATGACCTATTTGTCAAAGATCTCTGACTATGCAGAGAAATCTCACCAGATCATTTTCTTTCTCTGGACTGCGCTGTGAGTGGCTTTTCTGTAGTCAGACTGAATTAGAAAAATCTACAGCACAGACTTCATCTGTTTAAAGAGAGAAAATAGAGTATTTGACATTTAATTGCCGCAAAGTTAGACAGCAAGAGTGTTTGAACTACTGTTGTGGGATTGTCCTGGCAGGCAGCTGAGCCAGACAGCCACTTGCTCAGTCCCCCGCAGTGGGGTGGGGAGAGAGTTGGAAGGGTAAAAGTGACAAAGCTTGTGGATTGAGACAAAGACAGTTTGGTAGGTAAAGCACAAACTGTGTGTGCAAACAGCTTCAGCAGGCAGATGTTCAACCATCTCCAGGAAAGCAGGGTTTCACCACACGTAATGATTGCTTGGGAAGACAAATGCTGTAACTCCAAATGCCCCTGCCCCTTCTCCTTTTTTTTTCCCTCAGCATTATATGCTGTGCATGTGCCATACAATATGGAATATTGTTTTGGTCAGCTGGGGTCAGCAGTCCAGCTGTGTACCCTCCCAACTTTTTGTGCACTCCCCTCCTGCTTACTGACCGAGCACCATGAGAAACAGAGTAGGACTTAAGTTGTTCAAGCACTATTCAGCAGTATCTAAAATACATGTATGTCATCAACTCTGTTTTCAGCACCGATCCAAGACATAGAACCATACAAGCTGCTATGTAGAAAATTAACACTATTGACCAAAACCCAGTACATCTATGGAGGAAGATGTTATACATGCATTTTACGTTTTAGATTTGAAGTTGCCAAAACTTTGTTCTTTTTTCTTTAACAGATAGTATGTGTTTCATTTGTAAGTAATGATGCCTAAGAAGCTCTCTCTGACATCCTTCTGTGAGAGAGAACAGCACATATGACAGATATTCTGGTGAGGAGTTATTTAGTGCTGTCAATAATACCACCAATCCAGGAGGAAGTCTGGTTTGTATGTTTCCCAAACACACAAAGTTTCTTCGAAGTGCCTTGAGATTTGTGCATAACACAGAACTACAAGACAGAACAAGGAAGGGACAGCAAGCTGAAAGTGTGGAACCCTTGAGTGCTGAAAGATTTAATAATGCTTTAAAGATCTGCATTTGAATCTGCTTCATTTATAGACTTAAAAATTTAGGGCAAATGTTTTCTGAATGGTTTTCTGGTCCTTTCAAAACTATGGTAGAGAATCACTTGAGAAATATTCCCTATCATGGTCTGAGTGAGGATGACCTGGTTCCACCAACTGGGAACTTTTCTGTACTTGCTAACATAGGTTAGATGATTAAGGGGCTGGAGCATCTCACTAACGAGGAAAGGCTGAGAGAGCTGGGCCTGTTCAGCCTCAAGAAGAGACAACTGAGAGGGGACGTCACCAATGTCTGTAAATATCTCAAGGGAGGGTGTCAGGAGGATGGATCCAGGCTCTTCTTGGTGATGCCCAGCAATAGGACAAGAGGCAAAGGGCAGAAACTGATGCACAGGAAGTTCCACCTGAATTGAGGAAGAACTTCTTTACTATGCAGGTGATTGTGCATGGAACAGGTTGCCCAGAGAGGGTGTGGAGTCTCCCTCACTGCAAATATTCCAGAACCATCTGGTTGCAATCCTGTGCCAAGTGCTCTGGGATGACCATGCTTGAGCAAGGAGGTTGGACCAGGTGATCCATGGTGGTCCCTTCCAACCTGAACCATTCTGTGATTCTGTTTATAGTTACAGTGTTCAGAACTGGAAATATCAGTTCCTGAAGCAGTACTCTCTGGAGTACAGGCCTGTACAATAATTGAGCATGTTATTTTTCTTGTGAAAGTTATTATGACTGATTAAATGTATCTCAAGTCTGTAATATTGTAGATCCCTTCAGAGTCTGTTTCTTTCTACTGACAAGTTAAGCTTTTTGGTCTGTATTCAGGGGTTGAGAAGTGGGTGGAGAAGCCTGCTCAGATATTTGTAGCACCTGCTTGTGTGTAGGGTATTGAAATGAAAACATCATCAAAGTGCTGTGTAAGAAGTAAAAGGACAGGAAACAGACTGTTCTGCTCTTGGCAGCCGTATGTGGTGCAGAAGACTGGAAAACTTCTTCAACTAGTCCCAAAACTGCTTTTATGGTAGAGACATTGAATACACAGAAGCATGGAACAGGCCTGGGTTTGTATACTTTCTCAGCTGCCAACAGTTTTTGGCTTTGGCTTTTTTTTTCTGAACCAGATATAGTTTTTGTCTACCTAGTAACATCTTGTAGATTTCTCTTCCATAAACTTGTTCCGTCTCTCCTTAGACCCTTGTAACAGTATTTGCAGTATATTTTGGCAAATGTTTCCACAGATGTTCTTGTTCCTATATGAAAAACTACATCCTCATTCACTTGTAACCAGACTCTTGGTAACTTTGTATGTCCTTGGAAACAGCTACACTGTTTTTAAATGAAAGTGTCCACAAGTAGTATCACCTTGGGCAAAGACATAATGTACTATATGCTCTGATAGCAATATACTGTAGTAGCTTTGGAAACATTTCAACACAAGTTCCTTCATCCTGTTCTAAAAAATACGTATTTCTAAAAATGTAACTTTATCTTGGTAAATTGTATTTATTGGCTGGCAGCCCTTGTAGCTAGCACTGCCTGGCATTCAAAACATGTAACACAAACTCAGTGACGTGGGTCTTTTGTTGTGTTGGAAAAGGTTACATGGCAACCCGGAGGAATCTGGAGGTTCCCAGCTCAGACAACTATAATTGGATGTCACTGGCTCAAAGCCCTGGCATTCTCTGTTAGTTCTGTTAGAGTTTTGGTATCGTAGTTCCTTTGTTGCACTACTGCTTTAATGTCACAATCTGTCTGTTGGAATCCAGAGACCTTGCAAAAGAGCTCTTGGAAGAGATCTGCCAACAGCTTGCGGAGAGCCTCACACGG
Organism: Daphoenositta chrysoptera; assembly: GCA_013397915.1. NCBI lineage: Eukaryota > Metazoa > Chordata > Aves > Passeriformes > Daphoenositta > Daphoenositta chrysoptera. Next base: position 534,817 of record VZRO01006937.1, read on the forward strand.
GGCAGGTGGATGCCCAGAGGAGTCTGCAGGCCCTTGGGAAGACCATGCTGAAGCAGGCTTCTGGCAGGACCCCATGGAGAGAAGAACCCATGCTGGAGCAGGTTTGTTGACTGGACTTGTGACACCATGAGGGACTCACCCTGGAGCAGCCTTTTCCTGAAGGACTGCACCCCATGGAACGGACCCACACTGGAAAAGTTTGTGAAGAACCACAGCCTTTGGCAAGGACCCTCATTGAAGAAGCTCATGGAGAACTGTCTCCCATGGGAGAGACCCCATGCTGGAGCAGGCAGAGTGTGAGGAGCTCTTCCCTGAGAAGGAAGGAGCAGCAGAAACAACAAGTGATGAACTGATCACAGCCATCATTCCCCGTCCCCCTGTGCCACTGGGGAGGTGTGGAGGAAGTAGAGAATTTGTGAGCCTGGGAGGAAGGGAAAGGTAACATGAAAGTGGTTTAAGATTTAGGTTTTATTTGTCATTATCCTACTAGACTTAATTGGTAGTCTATTAAGCTAATTTCCCCAAGTCAAGTCTGTTCCTTCCATGACAGTAATTGCTGAGTGATCTCTCCCTGTCCTTATCTCGACCCATGAGCTTTTTGTTGTATTTTTTTCTCCCTTGTCCCGTAGAGGAGTGGAAGTGCTGGAGCAGCTTTGGTGGGCATCTGGTGTCGAGCCAGGGTCAACCCACCACAAGGCTGGCACAGGTTTTAGTAAGCAACTGTTCAAATATTTGACCTTTTTCAGGAAAATCACAACTAGCTAATCTTCTGTGTTGCATTAAAGAATATGACATAAATGCTTTAAAAATAAACTTTTTTCTAGTTGCGTTTATTCCACTGAAACTCAGATTTTTCCTCCCTTATTTGGTCTCCCAAGAAGACGTAGATAATAACAAACCTGAGGTTAATGCCACTAATGCCCAGCGTCGCTCAAAAACAGCATTGCAACCTTAATTTAGGCCACACCTATGGAGATGTAATTATGTACAAGCTGTTCTAGGAAAGGGCTAGTAAAATTACATGTGTGAGCATAAGTAAAAAAGTGCTCAGATGTTCAAAGTTATTTGTTCTTGTATAGCTCTGCATAATACTTGATTCCTAATAAGGAAGGTATTACAGAACTGTCCTCTAAGTAGTAATAGCCTGTTTCTTTTTCTCCTATTTCTTACCGTGATTATAGATTTCATGGGATTGTATTTAAAGGTGTAGGTTTTACTTCTTTGAAGCAATCAAGTAAATGAAAATTCCAAGCAGTTTTATTTTACTATTCTTTGGAAGTTGTCCTAATATCATTAGAAATGTGTAAGTTTTATTTTTTTTCATGAACTAAACAAATGTTTCTTGCATCTGTTGAAATTTGGATAACCCTAAAAAAGCTGTATTATACACTCTGTAAGAAACTGGCCTTATAATGTATTTCTTCATTTCAACAGGTGTACTGGACGGATTAATTCCTAGTAATCTTCCTAAATTACACAGAGATATTCCTGAATTAAACATCACTGATAAATATTGACAGACACGTCAGAGGCATTGTTACTGGGCTGTTGACAGAAAAGGTACAGAGTGTCTTCATGTACAAACCTGCCCAAGATAACAGTGTGTTTAATTTCTGTAGGTGCCAACTCTGCCAACAATTTTGAATGGCAAAAATAGGCACATTACTAGTCGGACTTGGGTCTGGATAACCACGCCATGGGAATGGGTTTATCCCAGTGTATATTTGTTTAGATTAACTGGGGGCATGTCCAAGTTTGGTTATAACCCCCAAAATTACATGGATTTAGTTATAATTTTTGTTGTTGTTAAATTAATGCACTTTTGGATTTTTATTGGATGCATCTGTAAAAAGTTTGTATTTATAGTTTATAACCACTTGAACCCATTTAGGTTGATAGTTTGTACCCATGAGTATAACATTGACTTGCAGCATGAACAAAATGGGATTGGTTCAGGGTAATCAAAGATTGTGAGCTTGCAACTGCTAACTTTTGCTGGTTGTACCTTTAAATAGATAATTTAAAACATTGTATCTTACACAGAGGTATGTATTTATCCAGACTTCAAAATCTGCATCGTCATCACATAGTAATACCTCCACCTTAAGTTTATGATTTCAGTCAGACTGAAGTTGCCAAACTGTAATTGTAAAAACTAGTCTCACATATTAGTGAGAAATGTCACACTTGTACATTGGAGCATTTAAACTCAAGATTAGGGTATTTTGGAGTATGGAACTCTTCTTAGATCTATCTTTGCTCTGCACCTATGTGAATACCTGTGCATCTCATTCCCTTGGCTTGTCATGCTCAACACTTTAGTTCCCTTTTTACTGATGTAATTCTTGTTGATGCTTAGATCAATGCAATTCTTAAACTTTTAACCACACAAAAGGATAGAAATAGGGATTGCACTCAAATTTTTAGGCATCTCTTAACTGACAGACTGGGACCTACTTAAGTGTAGTGCATTTTTGTTTGTTTGTTTTATGTTTTCGCAGAAAATGGTGGTACTACGTAGTCTGCAAATACACACACCTGTCCACAGATTTCACAAGTTTGCCACTGTATAATAAAGTTAGTCTATTCTTTAAAAGAATTTTGTATCAATGGAAATAGTGGAATTCACTCAGTGCAATAACTTCGTTCTGCATATAATCCATCTGATACATCACCTGTGACAATAAAGTATATATCCATAAAACTTTCCTCCGTGCTACTCCATGTATGGTAATTATTCTCAAGAGCAATCTCTATGGCTAGACCTCAAGTTTTTAATATCAGCCTTTGATTGCATGGCAATATCTTATGTTTTACCACAGGATATGCATCCTGGCTGTGAATAGCTGCCATTCTTGCTTCTTGAAAGTCTGTAAAAAACAATATTTTGTTTTGGGCATCCTGGTACAAAGTTATTTCTGCTTTTTCTGAAACTGAACAAGTTACTGCTGTAAAACAATTGAAAAACCTAACAGTAAACTTCCTAAAAAAGCCATGAATGTGCTTCTCTTATAAAGGGATGTTTGTTCAATGGTTTGGCTGAATCTGGGACATAATGCTGCTTTGATGAATTTATTTATATTGATATTGAAATTATTTCTCTGGTTTTGCAGCAGGTGATTACTTTCAGGAAAGCTAAAGTTACAAAGATGGATTCTTTTGTACTTATGTATATGATAAATTTAGGTCATACTTACAATCATAATATCATAGAATATCCTGAGCTGGAAGGGAAGCACAAGGATTATTGAGTTCAACTCAAACCCTGAGCAGGACACCCCAAGAGTCACACATTGTGTCCGAGAGCATTGTCCAAACACTCCTCAAACCAGACAGGCTTGGTGCTGTGAACACTTCCCTGGGGAACCTGTTTCAGTGACCAACCACCCACTGGTGAAGATTTTCCTAATCTTCAAGCTAAACCTCCCTTGACACAACTTCAGGCTGTTCCCTCAGGTCCTGTCACTGTCACCACAGAGATCAGATCAGTGCCTGCCCCTCCTTCTCCCCTCACGTGGAAGTTGTAACTGCAATGAGGTCTCCCCTCAGTCTCCTCTTCTCCAGGCTGAACAGACCAAGTGACCTCAGCCACTCCTTGCATGGCTTCACCTCAAGGCCCTTCATCATTTCAGTTGCCCTCCCTTGGACACTCTTTAACAGCTCAATGTCTTTCTTATATTGTGCTACCCAGACCTGCCCCCAGCACTCGAGGTGAGGCTGCCCCAGTGCAGAGCAGAGCAGGACAATCCCCTCCCTTGCCCAGCTGGTGATGCTGTGCCTGATGCCCCCCAGGACACGCTTGGCCCTCCTGGCTGGCAGGGCACTGCTGGCTCATGTTCAACTTGCCATCGACCAGGACCCCCAGGTCCCTTTCCATGGCACTGCTCTCCAGCCTCTCATTCCCCAGGCTGTCTGCACATCCAGGACTGCTCCATTTTAGGTGCAGAATCTGGCACTTTCTCTGGCTAAACTTCATATGGTTGGTGACTGCCCAGCCCTATAAATTTGTCCAGGTGTCCCTTCAGGGTCTCACTGCTTTTGAGGGAGTCAAGACTCCTCCCAATTTAGTAGTATCAACAAACTTCCTTAGTATACCATCAAGATCTTTTTCAAACTATACTCTGCAGAAAAATACTGTACGAAACACTTTTTAAACCAGTATTTATTCTTCACTCAAAATTACATACCATTATCTGCCTGCTTTTGCTTTCTGTTTCTCATGGTCAGTGGGTGGAAATTAAACTGATTACTACTGGTATGATTTTGTTGTATTTGTAAGACAGCTGTTTGAAGAAAACCCTGATGCCAAAATAAAGAAACCCAGTAACTCTGTGAAGTGAAATTCTGAGAGATCAAAGTAATAATTTTAAATGCAGAAATAAAAAGAAAAGTATTATTTTCTTACTGAAATACATGTCTCAGATACCTATAGTCTTTGGAGGTCTTCTGTTATTTTTTTAAGCCTCACAACCTTATTCTTTATTTGCTGTATGTTGTATATTCACTTTCACTTTTACAGTTATCAGTTTATAAAGGCATAATTTGTGTCTACTTCCTGTTTCACAAATTGAGTGATTAATTAAAATGTAGTGCACTAGCATATCAGGATACTGCTGTGCTCATCATGGGATTTTTCTTTTTGAGAATATTCACCTGCTGTACAATCACTTGATTCAACAAAATGATTCTATGATTCTCTAGTGGTGAACCTTCTTCACTCCCTGTGGTCCAGCACAGGGAGTTGCAAGATTTCTTCGTGGCACAGAGAGTTCCATCTGATGTTAATTACAGAGCTGTTTATCTGTTAAGTGATATACGTATATTTGTGTTTGGTGAAAACTTGCAGTTGCCCAAAGAACTATAGCAAAGAATATATATTTAATAGTGGGGTCTTTCAAAATTATCAGACATTGATTCTTAAAACATTAATTAGCAATCTTATAAGCTGAAGAGAAGATAGTTGTCCATATTTCTGGATAGTAAAAATAGGGAGAACAGAATGAGAAAAGAGTGACAGTGTTGTAATCCAGAGTTTGCATCTGTTTAAAACTCCTAGGAAAGTATAACATTATAGCATAGGAAATTCAGTGTTGGCATATGCAAAGCAGTGCTCTCACGGACAAGTATTATCTCTGTTCATGCATTATACTTCACTCTGACTGTTTTTACATATATTACTTATTTACATTTGTCTGACTGATTAAGATAAAGGCCTGGGCATCATGTGCCCAAAGATGATTTTAGGATACGTCAAAAGTAAAAAAAAATAGTAAAGTAGAAAGAGCAACCAAACTCAATTTAATTTTAAGAAGAAAATATACCTGGAGCAAGTTATTCTATAGACCTTTCTCATCTTACTTTATGGAAACATAGAATCAATACAATTGGAAAAGACTTCTAAGGTCATCAAATCCATCTGTTAACCCAGCATTGCTGTGTTCACTACTAGGCCATGTCCTTAGGCACCATGTCTAAAGTACCTCCAGAGATGGTGATTTCACCCCTTCTCTGGGCAACCTGTTCCTATACCTGAAAACCCTCTCAGTGAAGAAGTTTTCCTTATATGAAGTCCAAACCTCACCTGCCACATGTTGAAACCATTTCCTCTTATGTTATTGCTTGCTGCCTGAAAAAACAGGCCAAACCTCCCCTGGCTACAATTTCCTTTGAGTAGTTGTAAAGACCAATGAAGACTTTGCTCAGCCTTCTCTTCTCCGGGCTAAACAATCCCAGCTCCTTCAACTGCTCCTCATAAAACTTGTGCTCCAGACCCTTCACCAGCTCTGTTGCCCTTCTCTGGACACACCCCAGCACCTCAATTGTTGTCACGAGAGGCCCAGAGCTGCACACAGAACTTGACGTGTGGCCTCACCAGTGCCAAGTACAGAGGGACATCACTGCCCTGGTCCTGCTGGCCAGGAGGTAAGCCAGGAGTGGATGCACCTGCCACCCCAATAAGCAATCTGATTACATTCCCCCCCAGCTATTAGGTCCCCTCCTTCTGCAGCGGGTTGAGAGGGTGAAGGATCCTTCCCTTCCTGCGATGCAGCCAGCTGGTGCACTTATCTCAGGGGTGGTAGAGTGTGACTCCACCAGTCAGTCTCCTCCTCAGAGGAGCATCTGAGTCCCTGATGCTTCTTAGCCATTCTGCCTCCTCTCTTAGCTCTGAGATAAGGCTGAGCAACTCATCTACAGGCTGAGCTAGTGGCACCTCACAGAAGTGTTGTCCCTAGTGCCATCTAATACTGGTGGCAGACTCTGGTCCTCCCCACAGCCTGACATCCAGAGGGATGCATGGTTTTGTCTAGGTTCTCCACTTCCTTTCTGATGCGTGCAGAGGGATCCATGCAGGGGTCTGGCTTCTGCCACTCCCAGTCCTGCCTGCATGGGGTTGGAGCCACCTCTTGCCAGAGTCTCAGCAGTCCTTACTTAAGGACCTCTCTCTGCACTGAGATTGAATTTTCACCAGTTTAAGAAAACTCCCCATGGTGCCTGATGCAATCCGCTGCTCCAGAGCTTGTCTGCCAGAGCAGTTCACCTCACAGATTGCAGATGCTGTCTGCAATACCTGATTTTGGTATTTCTGGGATAATACTGTAATTCATTGTTCCTAAGCAGCAGGCATTGCAGGTCTGATGTGAAATATCCTGGGTATGTTGGTTTGTGCTGCTATGTGTCCCTGCAAGTGGAGGGGAGTAGTGTTAAAAGCCTGTTGCAAGGTGAACTGGAAAATGAAATGAAGGGCTTGTATCTGCCTCACATCTTCCGTTACTTTGAATAATATCGTAGAACTGTGGGCAATATTGCATAATTGAGCATAAAATGGAGGCATCCAACTGTACTGCTGGATATACTGTACCTGTAGCTGGAAATGTGCTGTTCCTAATAGCTTACGGTTTTCTTCTGAAGTCTGTAGCTACAACTAACTCAAGATAAACAGGCTGTGTGCCAATTTATCTAAATTTCTCTGCTCAGACAGCATCAAGTACACAAGAGATTATTGAATCCAAACTGGAAAAGACAAAGAAATATATTTGAGGTAATAATTTTCCTAATTATTTCTTTATTTGAACATCAACATTTTGGAATACTTTCTGCTGCAGATTTTGATATCCTGAAGTTAGTTCCACTGGAAAGCAACCAAGACAGTTAGGGGGTTGTAACGCCTGACATATTAGCAAAGGCTGAGAGAACAGGGTTTGTTGATTTGCCTAGAGAAGGCTCAAAGGATATAAAGTTGTTTGGGTTTGGTTTTTTTTTTCTTCGCTTTGTCCTTTTTTTCTACCGTGTGGGTGAGAAAACACTGGAGTAGTTTGCTGACAGAGATTTTTAAGTCTCCACCATGGAGGCACTCAATGCTCTACTGGACAAGTAGACATAAGTGCTCTACTGGACAAGAGATCTAATTTGATTAATCCTCTTCAAAGCAGGACTTTGCTTTTTCTATTGTTCATTATTCTAATGATATATTAAGGAACCTGGTGACATTGCTTTTAACATATGTGGTTCTTAAGGTTTCTCAGCTGAGCACAAAATTGAGGTATCTCAGAGTTCAGTATTTTTTACCTCAGGGCCTGTTATATGGCAAATTATTGCCAGTATCTTTTCTAATGTGATGCTCAATCACACCCATGGCATCAGCCACATATAGTCTGGCATTAAAATTTATTTTAGATTATATTTGTGTTATATTACCTGTCAGGAAACTTACTAGCAGTGATAGAAATAAAAATTATCCACATTTAATTCACACCTAGGCTTAGTCCTGACAGTTCAACTGAACAACTCCAGGCTTTTCTGCTGAGCTGTAAACTGGCTTTTATTATCAATATTTTTGTCTGCAAGGCAACCATCCTTTTCCTCACAAAGTATATTCACTCCATAATCCAAACAACAAATACCTACCCATAAAAACATGTTGGTATAAAATAAACAAAAACTGACATTTTGAGGAACCCAAAGAACACAGTTAAAAAGAAATGGCAGTGCACAACAACTAACTGCCTTTATGGAACTAGTAAAAATTATTCATTGGTGAGCTTCTCAAAATTTGGCAAATCCTCTTGCCTGGAGTAATTTTTCTGTTTTGTCAACCCTGATGGCAAAATATTAAACTGTAGCAGTGAAGAAACACTACGTATTTATTTGAATGTTTTTTGTTTTCCTTTCAGAATTTAACCACTTTGGACTTTCCTGAAACTTGAAACTTTCTTTGAAATGTGATTTGTTTGTCATTGCTAGATTATAGAAAGCAGTTAAGATGTCTGGGATTGAAAAATGTCTTGCCTTGATTGACTTAGACCTTAAACTAGACAATATAACAAATATTGAGGAAATTTGGACATCTTGAGACTATCTATGATTTAGAGAGATGGTTAAAATTACTTGCCTGATTTAAGTACTTGCCTGCTCTTTGAGTTTCTATGCGAAATGTCATGAAAACATGGTATTTTTTTTCTTCCTATCTGTCCTTAATTTATTCTTTCTTTAATATTCACCCTGTTTTCATGCTTAGTGGGTTTTGTGGGGTGGGGTTTATTGGTGGTTTTTTTTGGTTGGTTGGTTAGTTGGGGGCTTTTTGTTTGGTTGGTTTAGGTGGTCATTTGTTTGTTTGTGTTTTTTGGGGGAAGAAGGTTGAGGTTGGGGGGGTGGAGTTTGTTTGTTTGTTTGCTTTGCTGACCCAATAGGTTTTTCTCATAAGTTTCATAGCATAAAGATGTGAATAAAACTGTTACCTAGATGTCTGCAGCATGACTTGGTCTGTAAGATGATATTCTTTTGATCTAAAACTACGTCCTGTTGCACAGTGAAAACTTCAGAGATTCCACAAAGTTAAGCAACAAAACAATGAAGCTTTTGTTCCTTGTTTCAAGGGAATAGTGTTGAGACAAAAAAATTGAGAATTTGCCAGGTAAAGAGAAGTGGGCCAGTGGAAATCTCTTGAGGTTTAATAAGACCAAATTCAGGGTGCTGCATCAGTGTCAGGGCAGCCCCCAGAACCAGCAGAGGCTGGGGATGAAGGGATTGAGAGCAGCCCTGTGAGAAGGCCCTGGGGGTGCTGGTGGGTGAGAGGCTGGACATGGCCCAGCCATGGGCACTCACAGCCCAGAGAGCCAAACGTGTCCTGGGCTGCATCCAGAGCAGCGTGGGCAGCAGGGGAGGGAGGGGATTCTGCCCCTCTGCTCTGCTCTGGCGAGGGATGGAGCATCTCTTCTGTGATGAAAGGCTAAAAAAATTGGGATTGTTCAGCCTGGAGAAGAGAATGCTTGAGAATGACCTAGATGCAGCATCTAGATCCCTCTGGATGGAATCCTGTCCTTCAAGAGTGTGAACTGCACCACTGAGCTTGGTGTCATCCGCAAATTTATTGAGGGTGCACTCAATCCCTTCATCTATGTCACTAATAAAGATATTAAGTGACACTGGTCCCAGTACAGACCCCTGAGGGACACCACTTATTACTGATGACCATTGAGACTCTGAGCCATTGACCAACTACCCTCTGGATGCAATTGTCCAACCAATTTCTCAGTCCACTCGTCAAATCCGCCTCTCTGCAGTTTAGAGGGAAGAATGTTGTGGGGGTCTGTGTCAAAGGCTTTACAGAAGTTCAGATAAAGGTCATCTGTAACCCTTCCCTCATCCATTGATGGAGTCACTCCATCAGAGAAGGCCACTAGGCTGTCCAGGCAGGACCTGCCCTTGCTGAAGCCATGCTGGCTGTCACAAATCACCTCCCTGTCCTCCATGTGCCTTTACCTTTAGCAGGAAAATTATTTTTCAGCACATGTTATGAAATGACTGTATTAATAAAGTAGTGTTTTGCCCAGCTGTGGTCTCAGACTGTCAAAAAGCAAGTTTTCCCTTGCGAATAGCCTAAACTACACATATAACACAGGAATCACAGCAACTCTTGAGGTCTAAAGACTTAAGAGGACGTGCTAAAAATATTGAAAATAAAATGATAAGCAGAAGTTTGATCTGTTTGTCACAGAAGTAGGTGATCTGTTTTTCAGTAGAGGAAGGTGCTGATGCTTTTGAGCTGTTAATAGTAATGTGTTTGTAATGGCAATGGCAAGGATTTGACAGTGCATCTCCTCCAGCAGCAGTGTTGTCTGAAAACATCCCAGCTTCCTGTCTACTCTTACTTATTCTAATATATGCCATTTCTTCCTTGGTACCTGCTTGTGGAGCTGCACAGTAAGCTCATTCAGCCCTTTCTCACAAAAGCAGTAACAAAACAAAGTTAAGATCCACAACTATTTTTTTTTTTAAGTCTGCTTTCAAAGGCACAGTTTACATCTTAATTGTAATGGTTGAAATTAGTTTATTCCCCCTTCAGTGAGATTTGTTGGATAGACAAGTGAGGTCCCGTGATAGTTCAAGAGTTAGCAGATATACATGTATGATATCAATAACGGGGAGCACTAATTATTCTCTCTGACTCTTTGCAGGGCCCAGGGGGGGATAAATTATACACACAACATTTTGATCATTGAACTCCAAGGGAAAAAAGAGGAAAGGAATCTGTCACTGACACCGTTTGTTTTACACTAGAGATAAACTCCAGCCCTGAATGAGTTTTTTTTTAAACAATAAATTTCAGCAAAACAATTATGCTGAAAAGTAATTTAAGGAGTTAAAACAAATTTAAGATAGATTATTGTCATTTAAAAAATCAGATCACTTAACTATTTATCAGAATAGGTTTCAGAGACAACCGCCTTTCACAAAGATGTTTCTACTCTTCTCTGATAAGCAAAGATTTTATTGTGCTTTGTTTGACTTCTTTAAGTGGAAACTCAAGACTTTTTAGGAATTCCTTTCTACCTAGTCCCAGAAGATACCTCATTGTGGAGGTAGTCAATTAGGAAGAATTAATTTGGCATGCAAGTGAATAAGGATGTATACGTATGAGGTAAGAGGTAACAACAACTGAAATATTCCAGCTGCATTGCAAGAGTAATTTGACAGAAAATGAGGCATGAAATACAATTTAATTGTAATTAGAGTTAAGTTGATTGCTTATTGTAGCCTATATTGAAAGATGTGGGGGTGGAGCTTTTAATGAGCTGAAAAGCTAAACGGAAAATTGAGATAAGGGTGTAAGCACACTGGAAAAATTAAGCATATATTTGAAGCATGAGGTTTTGACATAAAAATAAATATATTCATATGTGTGTAGCTATATTTCCGATTTTGAAAATATGAACCAGTAGACTTTGGGATGTTTCAGGACTATGCTACTTTATATAGTTTTTCCACAGTTTAATTTTCTTCAGATAATTTATTCTCAGGTTGGAACAGAAAAAACTGATAGGCTGAATGAAGATCTGTCTGACACAGAAAAAAACAAATTGTGTTAGTCCTGACACTGAAGATAATCTGTGGTAACCTAAAATTGAAGGAGACAGTTATAATTTACTGGAGATGTATCCCATACTGAGTGCTGGGACCAAGAGCTCAAGCAGCTGTACAGCCAGCCACTGGATGGCTTGACTTGGGATTGCAGGGATGCTGCTTAGCTTTATATACGTGACTTGGATATACAATACAGAGCACACATCCTTCCCAGGAGTTCTGCTTTGTCTGAAAAAAAAAAACAAACTTAGGAGGCTACCTACCGATATGACTATTTTTATGAGAACTAATTATCTCAGGTGATTATTTGTATCAAAGTCAGTAGGATTTTTCAGCTTCCCTGATCTTTTGTACAGTCAGAAGGGTTTTAGTGACCATCCTTCTATTCAAGTATTTCAAAATCTCTTCTTGTTTTCAATCTAATTTCCCTTTTATGGACATTTAAAGGCTCTCATGTCTTTGTGTCTTTGGCTTCTATCAGGACCTTTTCATGCTGAAGTAGATCCATGAACCATACCAGCTTAATATTAAAGATACATTATGAATCTTCCTGATTCCATGACTTATGGGTATAAAATGGAAACTGTGAAGAATGTGTTTGGGATTTTTGTGGATTTGAAGGAGTGGTCATGGATTTTTTGGTCCTTTTTAATAGTTTGACATGCTTTTCACTTTTTTTTTTTTAAATCTATCTTCCATAGGTTTTATAATGTGAGTATTTATGCCATTAATACTAATTTTTGCGGCCAATTTGTCAGTTTTCATGGTTGCAAGTGGTAATCGAATTTATGTACAATCTTGCCTGTGGACTGTAATAGAGATGCTCTTAAAAGGTATAAATATTCTTCATTCTGTGGAATCCTGTAATATATTTGAAAAGGGGGGATTACATAGGCAGCCATCAGACCTAAAGTAAGAAAAGTAAAAATACCAGATTGGATTACAGCAGATAGCATTTTGCATGGAAATCAAGATACTTATTTTGAAAGAAGGAAAAGCAAAATTATAATAAGTGTCTGTTATTCACCTTTTATTTATCTCATTTGAAAATAGGAGGATTTTACATTTGCTCTATAACTGAAAAGACCACTCTGTGGGATTTTTGATGAATACAGTGATATGTCAGGTCTGGACAGAATATTGATATCCTGCTTTTAGTGAGAGCTCAGTAGGTAAATAATTATTTCAGAAAGGTGACCTAAGTTCATAGTCAAAACTGAATTATTTTCTGGCATCATCAGAGGAATGATTACTAATCAGCTGGAAAGGTTGAAGCTTAATGTTGCAGCCAATTTAACTTACTTTACCTTGTAAGAAATAGTGTTCTTAGTTGAAGGAGAAAAAGGAACAGGAAGGTCCAAATATGCATCTTTTCACATGGCAATACAAAAAGGGAAAAATTAAAGAGGAAAAAAAGACAGAAAGTCAAAGGAGTGTTCTTAAAATCAGATACATTTTTATGTATCTCTGAGGGCATGTATGTATAAATGTAGGGACTTTGTAAGAAGGTGCAGACAAAACAAGCTACCCTTTAAGTGAACAACAGCATCATGATCCCTAATGTACTATAGTCAGTATTTTACTTTTCTAATGATTCTCTTCCAGAGCCTAATCTTTCAATCAGAGTACAGTGCAGGCCTCATACCTAAACCAGTCCAAATTCTTCAAAAATATTAGCTACTGTCAATAGCTTAAGGAAATGAAAAGTTCAGGGATTTTCAAGCTCTTCTGAATGCCCCACTGGGAACAAACTATAGTAATCACTCATTGTGTAACAAACAAGACCAGAGATGGTGTCTAAAAAAGTTGGAAGGGAAAACCTCCAAAGCCTAATAACTGCTTTTCATACAGAAGAGTTCTCAGTGTGTGAGGTAATGTGAAACAAGGAACTCAAGATAATTACCTCCACCTAATAAACAAAAAGGGTTGATCTATTAATCTAAAACATATTTAATTATTTTCTGGACATAAAATGGTTTATTTTAGAAAAAAAAAAAAGAATCTGAAAGATGTACATGTGCCTTATAAGATAAGCATCTACAGAAAAGTCTCCTACTGAAGAGAAAATGCTAAGTGCCAAAGCAGCAAAGTAAGCAGCACGAAGAGGGTAGTGGGAAAGAAAACCTGAAGACTGCTGCTTTATCAAACATATGATGGGGAAATAATGAGAAAATTATAGAGCTTAAGACTGTGATTCTGGAAACTGTCTTGGTGGAAGGATATTAATTTTAAGACAACATAGCAGTGCTGTTTGATTTTAATTATTTGATGACAACCTCCACAAACTACAGTGAGAGGAAAACGGTGACAAAGTTTCTTTATACCTTCTGAGAAGGACAAAGAGGCAGAGGAAGAGAAACTATGTAAGCCATAGATATGAAAGCCAAAGAAAGAAAAGCTTTTGGAAGAAGCAGTAAGTGTACTGACATAACTGGAGAGAAATGATGGTGCCCCTTTCCTGGTGTTATCTATTGGACAGACTACAGAGAATTCACATTCTTTCCCTGCCTACCCAGCAGGTGGCATACAGAAGACACAAATCACATCCAATTTCTAGTTTCTTCCTGTAAACCGTAACTAAGAAACTACATCTTCAATGCTTTGACTTCACCTGCTTCCCTAGGGAGAGATGAAAACAGTTTTGTGACCAGAACTTTTGACTGCCTAATGTGTGACCCCTCCCTGTATCACAGCAGTCAGCAGAAAGACAAAAATATCCTCTCTGAACTAAGACTGACATTGTATAAATGAGCATTTTAATCTGATAACTTGAACTTGTAGTGGTATAGCGGAAGAGTGCTTCCTCCCAAAGTGTTGTTGGCATCAAAAATGTAGAGTATTAACCAGAGGCTTCAAAAACATAAATGGTGTAGGATGCAAGAAGACTTTTTTATTGTTATCCAGGATAGTTTCCCTTCCCTATCAAAGTAGCCTTCAGAAGAATAATTTCTGCTCTTTTGGAAACATGAAAAAAGTTCTAAGTCAACCAGGCTAAAATGTTTGATGAGGTAGTTTCAGTACATGAGTGCCATAATCTCCTATTTACTCCATTAAGTCTATTTTACAAAGAAAATTAAAATCTACTGGAAAGCAGTTTCTGTCATGACGTTTACTCTCTGGAATCCATTCTATGTGAAGATTTTACAGCTCATTTATGCCAAACTGTGGTCCATAAGCCACTTTGTAATTTCCAGCTCTGAGAAACATTGCATATTGGTTGTTCCTATGCCATTACCATGATTGATTCTCAATGCTGTGTATTCCTAATTTTTTTTAAATTGAATTGTAACTGCTTTTTAATTTTGTTGTTAATGCTCTGTCATTTTTAGCACAATTGACATAAATTTTGTATGCATATGAAGAATGTAATTCACGCAGCTGCTGGCTGCCAGGCTGTTCTTTAGTTGAGGTACTTTGGTGAGAGAGGCCAGCTAACAGAGCAAGAGATGAGCAGCAGCCAACAGATGCTGCAATTTTCAGAGCAGGCTGCACAGAACGGACTTAGAAAGGCACATGTGTCCTCAGCAGTGGGGTCACTGCAGCGCAGAGCAGCTCAGCAGCTGCTGGGGTACCTGTCCCTGTGGCACTTGAGCTGTTATCCATTCAGCGTTCTGGTGGGTGCATGCTGACTTCCAGGAGAGACTAAGGCCTCTTGCTGGGACTGGGGCAGTGGGAAAAAGCTTCCTATCCTGCAGGAAGTGTGCCTGTGTTGAGAAATGGTGTTGCTGAATGAAGACACTGTGGGAAAAGGTCCACAGACTGTGCAGCAGCAGAGGTGATGGAGAAGAGATTTAGCAGGTCTTTTCCAAGATTCTGGCTTCAAGAACTTGAACACAGAAGTGCGCTGAAGGCAGTGCAGGTAGAGTATGGTTTGGGAGACAGACACTCCCATTATGGCAAGTGTTGGGAGTTTGTAAGTTCAGCATTAGGAGAATGGCTTCTGCTCTATCTGTAGAATTGCTAATATGGAGTAGGTGCAGTGCTTTTGTAGCTGTCAAGGGTTGACAGCTTTGTCATATGAAGCCTCTAACTGGGCTGAGCTTGAGCCCTGCAAGAGCACCAGGATGACGTAGCAGGTTATGGAGGTGTGAGACTCTCTACTGTGATCCCTTCATGACACTTAAGAGGAGCATAAACAGAAAAGAATCTTGTTTCGTTTTGTTGGGGGGAAGTGAGACTTGCTGGAGCCCTGAACTGAAGGAAAACAAGGATCACAAGTATCACAACAGAACCAACAGAAACACAAATCTCCCCTTGTGATGACATGCATCCGTGGAAATCAGAGCTTGAAGATCAAAGGATTCAAATCACTGTATGCACCAATGCTGACAAAAAAAGTACAGAAATCTGTGCCGTTGAAGACAAAATTCTCAGAAAGATTCTCAGGGAAACACTCTGGACAATGAAGAACTGTCCTAGGTTACAATGTAAGATGTAACCAAAAGAATGTATTCTATTATCACCTTCAGAAGCTGTTAAAGCAGGTGGGGCAGTGCTCATTATCTCCTACCATGACTCATCCTTGACAACTCTCTCCGGGAGCTATCTCTGTTTAATGGGCAATCAAGGACCCAGCACATGGCTCATAGAATTACATCATCCCACTGTGAGATGCCCTGCCCAGGGGGGAGGAGCCAAGCATTCCCACCTGGCTATAACCTGGGGTTTGGAACAGCACAAGTAGCCCTTACCCACTGGATTCCCAGAGGACAAGAGCTACCACTGGACCATCAGGTGAAGACCAGATCTTTCTGCAGGATTACTGCTTTGACAGGACCAGTTCATCTGGACTGCTACCACCACCCTGACTAACAGGGTGTCAGGTTGCACCCTGACTCTGTTAGTGTTCTTGTACTATTGCATGTATTTTAATTTTCCTATTAAATTATAATTCTGACTTGCGATCTCCCATTGGTTTGTTTTCAAACTCGTACAAGAACTCATTTATCTACTTCAGCAATCAAATGCAGAAGACATGCTTGCAGTTCCTGGGCAGAAATCAGAATGAATGATTGATATACTGATTTTTGGTTTTGTGTTTCAAATGGGATTTGGATGGGATTATTTCTACAGCGGAAGTGTTGCTCTCTGTTCCATGTCAAGGACTTGCTGGAGCGGATGGAGTTCTGCCTCAGGATAGATGAGAACCCAACTGAGACCTGATGGATCTGGATTAAAGGGAGGGCAGGGACAGGTGACATTACAGCAGGGGCCTGCTGCAGGCTGCCTGACCAGGAACACTGAGCAGGTCAGTCCCTCTATAGACAGATAGGAGCAGCCTCACATTCACAAGCCTGGTCCATAGAGGGGACTTGAACCACCCTGACAGATGTTCAAGGGACAACACAGCAGGATATTAGCAATCCAGGAGGTTCCTGGAATGCACTGACAACTCCCTTCTCCAAGTGACAGAGAAGCCAACAGGGAAAGGTGCTATCCTGGACGTTCCTCTTACCAAGGAGGAGAGGCTGGTGGGGAATGTAAAGCCCAGGGGCAGTCTTGGCTGCAGTGATCATGAAATGGTGGAGTTTGAGATCCTCAGGGCAGTGAGGAAGACGCACAGTAAGCTCACTACCCTGGACTTCAGGACAGCAGATTTTGGCTTNAGATTCTGGCCTCCTCAGAGATCTGCTTAGTCAAGTACCATGGGATAACTCCCTGAAGGGAAGAGAGGCCAAAGAAAGCTGGTTGATATTCAAAGATCACCTCCTCCAAGGTCAGGAGTGATGCATCCCAATGAAGAGGAGTTCAGGCAAAAGTATCAGGAGGCTTATGTGGATGAATGAGGAGCTCCTGGACAAACTCAAACACAAAAAAGAAGCCCACAGAGGGTGGGAGCAAGGACAGCAACCTTGCAAGGACAGGGAAAAATACAAAGATACAGTCTGAGCAGCCAGGGATCAGGTTAGGAAAGCTAAAGCCCTAATAAAGTTTGCCAAGGACATCAGGGGCAACAAGTAAATTTTCTATAGGTACATTGGTGGTTAAAGGAAGACTAGGGACAATATGAGCCCTCTTCTGGAAGGAAGCAGGAGACCTGTTTACCAGAAACAAGGGAAAGGCTGAGGTACTCCATTAATTTTTTGACTCAGTCTCCCCTGTTGAGGGCTCCAGCCACACTACCCAAATTGCAGAAGCTGCAGCAAGTAAAGGGACTGAGAAACCACCTGCTGTAGGCCAAGATCAGTTTTAAGACCATCTAAGGAACCTGAAGGTGCACAAGTCTACAGGACTTGATGAGATACATCCATGGATCCTGAAGGAACTGGCAGAGGAACTGACTAAGACGCTATCCACCATATTTGAGAAGTTGTGGCAGTCTGGTGATGTTCCCACTGCCTGGAAAAGGGAAAAAATAACCCACCTTCAAAAAAAGGTATGTAAGGATGGAATGGGGAACTACAGGCCATTAAAACTCACCTATGTTTCTGGACCCATCATATATCAGATGCTCCTGGAAACTATGCAAGTGCACAAGAAAAATAATTAGGTAATTGTTGATGACCAGTTTGCCTTCACTAAGCAGATAATGCCTGACAAAATTGGTGGCCTTCTACCGTGGGGTTACAGCAGTAGCAGGATGAGGGGGAAAGGCTTTAAACTGAGAGAGAGTAGGTTAAGATTAGATATTAGGAAGAAACTCTTTACTCTGAGGGTGGTGAGTCACTGGCACAGGTTGCCCAGAGAAGCTGTGGATACCTGGAAGTTTCCCTCTCAAGGCCAGGCTGGATGGAAGTTTGATCAGCCTGATCTAGCAGAAGGTATTTCTGGCCATGGCAGGGGAGTTGGAACTAGGGCATCTTTAAAGGTGCCTTCCAACCCAGGCCATTCTATGATTTTTTAAAAAGGGAGCCCCAAGGAATTGAGTACTTTGCCCTTTCTTGGAAAATAACTTATCTTTGCATATATTCCATGTAGCTTTCTTCATAAAAGGCATTCCTCAACTTCTATGGTGTGGCGTAATTTAACTGACATTCTGAGAATTTAGGCTCATGTCCCTCTGTAGTTGAAAAGAACTTTGATACTTCCGCACCGCTCAGAAAGCAGAGTTGAGAAGTTACTTTTTTTAAGTAAAGGTTGTCAACTGATAACTTGTAAAACCTTCAGAACATATTACATAATTTTGTCTTCTTCAGAAGAAGAATTCTTCAGAATTTTTGATCAGGGAGTCAGTTTACATGATCTGCTGGCACAGTGCCTGTAGAATAAATATTAGCTGCTTCCTTTTCTTGGTATTAACTTCTGCAGTTCTGAAGCAACAAAATGTTGCGGAGTCCTCTGAGTTTTAAGTTTATTTCATTATTTTAGAAGTGCACGATACTCAAGATAGAAATATTCCTTCATCATGAGTTTCTGCCTTTGGTGAACAGAAGAGAGAGAGAGAAATTTAAGTAGAGTCAGGTCTCCTTCAGCATGACTTAACATTTACATCCCAAGTGTGTTCTGACAGGCTGTCCCTGTAACCACTTCAGCCTTTCTCCAGTGTTCCATTCCGAGTTACAGAAAACCTGCAAAAATATTGTGAAAAAATGTACTTCTTTTACAATTCTACAAGGCTGAAAGGGGCAGAAGAAATGTTACAGAAAATGAGTGCTACTCATGAGAACAACTGGGTTGTCACCACTCAAGGATCTGTCAATCATTTTGCAGTGGCAAGTCTGCCAGAGACAGATCCTGTGTATCAGTTTTTCTTCGAAGTATTTTTAGCAGGTTTGTTTAGTACATCTTTTAAGAAAATAGCATGTTGCTTGGTTTTAAATGCCCCAAGATAGCATCTTATTAAACTGGACTAAAATTTCCACACTTACAAGCTGGAATATTTGTAGAAAAAAAAGTCCAGAATATTTCCTAGAAGATGGGATTAGTATGGGTTTCATGAATTTATCCTAAAATGTAGGCCAGACTTCTTAGTTTTGTACCTCACGTGAGCATTCATTCTATTTGTACATATATCACGAGAAACTAAGGAGGTCATCGAAGCTATAAAAATGTTCATGTTTTACTTCAAGTGCATATTCTGTATTAAGTCTTAGTTTAGGTGAAAAAATTTCCTTCTCTTTCAAAGCATATATATATATACATATCTATGTATATATATACATACATGTAAATTTCTTTTTAAAGTCGAGATGCTTAAATAAATCTTAGAAAATGCTCTTGGACCTAGGGTGCCCAACCCCTTCTGGGTTCCAAAGCTGGATTTGAGATGCCTAGATCTCTCTCATCAGGCATTTGCTTAAACTATTATTAGCAAACTTCACTGACAGAAATTCTGCAAGTTCCTCGTACCATCTTTTGCCATGACTGATTACTATTCATCATTTTTTGAAATCAGGTAATTTTTACTTTGAGGTGGATGATTTTAAGCTAAGTATCAAGCAACATTTGACAAAATCAACTTTCTTCAAGGTCACATAAGAACTCTCAAAAGAGACCAGGTTCTTCTACTCTTGGTTTCCCTAATGTTTCACTTCTTTTCTCTCCAGTGATGTAGTGGTTTATCACCATCAAAACAAAAATAAGAATATGCAGCCTTGCAGCTGTCCCCATTTTAAAACAAACTAATTTTCTTGACATCTTGCCTCCCTAGTGCTCTTGTATGAGTTTGGCATCTAATAAACTGCTACCTCCAGACAAAAAATAAGGGAGTCACTAGTGAGAACCAACGGTCTGTGATATCTGTAGTTTAAACTGTGATCTAGCACACGAAATCAAATGTAATGATTTCAGATAGTCTGGTGAATGACTCCAGGATTGGTTGTAATTAAGTTACTGAGCTCATCTAAAACTAATCTGTTCTTTCAGCTATTTAGTAAAAGTACTAAGACTTTTGAAGAGAATGATAATTTGGAGAAGCTCTTCCTAATACATCTTAGTCAGACTCTCCACACAACGTGCACCAATGTTTGTTGAGGTCTTTCTGAGCTTTTGACAAAGTCCTGTCTATCTTTATGCTGTGCCTTGAAACCCTACAGCAAAGAGAAGGATTTAGAGATATGGAATGGAATTCTGCCTCCAGGGGCCTTCTGACTGGGGTTAAGGTACCCGGCAACCAGCCTGGGTTAAAGACAACTCTCAAAGATTAGATATCTGAGGTTTACCTTGGTATTTATAGACAAGGGGAAAAGATAGTTTCCTAGAGTTTAGACTTAAAATTATTGATATGTAGGACCACAATTAGTATTTTTCCAAGGCAAAGTATCCTCTAAGCCATGCATGATTTTAAGTTACTTGCCATTTGCTGGCCTGAGTCCAGAAAAGTATACTCAGATTAGTACTTCAGGATATGAGTGGAACTTAAGAACCTATTTCTAGGCATGCTTAAATGCAACTTGTCCTTCAGATGAGAAGTTAACTTAAGGAATGTGTTCAAACTCCTTTTGGAAACAGAATGTTATTCATGATGCTGTTTGTTTTATAGGCTTGTATTTTGCCTATTGAAAGTCATACACTTCCTAAGCTTTTATTTCTAATTCTCTTTCTTTGATTTTCACTGACTATTCTCTCTACTCAAGGGCAATGCCTTGTTAAACTGGATGTGCCATGGCTTGGAGACACAGTGTGATTTATGAGGCATGACTGTGATGAAGTGCACAGAATGAAATTCAAAAGGATGGGATTGGTAGTCATATCTTCATTAAATTAGGTAACAAAAGAAACTGGAAGATACATTTGAAAGACCCTCCTGTGATTTTTCAACCCATTGTTTTAAAGGTAGATTTTTAATACTGTGTCTCATTTCATTGGATGTGTTTTTTAAAAATTTCAAAGACACCAGCTCCGTTCTGTCTGTAAGTAGTTTCCTAAATCCTATTTCTCTGTTTCCTCAACCTGCATAAAAGGATCTTGTCACACGCTTCAATGGGACAGTTTGAAACTCCTCTTCCACCTCCACAGAAGCAATGCAAAAGAGTGTGTGCAGTATTTCTCCCTTCTTCCCACACTTACCTGTTTCTTGTTCCAAACACAGACCATGTGGTCTTTGTGCCCTGGTTTAGAATGCATTTGTTATCACAGGTTCACTGAGGTTAGAAGAGATGCAAGAGATTACCTAAATCAATCCTCCTGCTCAGAGAAGAGTCAGAGACTTACTCTACCAATTTTTATGCAGTATGTGCCTTCTGATTACTGTTTTAATCCTTGTAGTGTGTTCCCAGTGAATGTAATAAAATAAGTATGTTCACTTTGAAGTTACAAGGGCTTTTATCTTAGAAGCATAAAAAATCCATTTCTTTTATCTGTGTCATATTTATGATCTAGATGTGGGATTATTGATATGGTATGGACTAGACAATCATGGCACAGAAAATGTTAGTTTCATATATAGAGTTCTTTGGAATTTATGTTCATCCAGAATGGGGACACTATGATTAGGAACCCTTTCCTATGGAGCAACATGAGGAAGAAAGAAATAAAAATGTGACAAAAGCTTCTTGAGACTTGAGAATGAACAAGTTTCAGAAATTAGTTGTCGTGAAGTTCCTTATTGCAGAAAAGTTACAGTTCCTTTTGAATTCTACCTGTTCCAAAACTCCAATACTTCTCTGTGAAAGGAATCATGAAATATGAGTCCTGAAAGAGTGAGGGCATGGCTCTCTATGAGCCAGATCAAGCTGGGTGTAATGTAGACCCAGACTAGCCTGTAGATTCATAGCTGTTATGGAGGAACACAGATCTCAAAGGTAGTTTCTGTCTGTTCTTCCTGCTTTTTAGAGGCTTTTTAGTGCCATTTACAATCTATATTTGTGAACACAGTGGGAACAGTGGCTTTAGTGAAACTACTTGGAAAGACTGCTCTTTTGTAGTTCCTTCCTGTGAGACGGAGCAGGTCCAGCTTCTAGAAGCTGACCTCAATGTCTTGAAGCATTGACAGTTAAAGATATTATTATTTGAATTAGTAGAATGAAGAGAGCTCTTTCTTTTGCTTGTGGATATACTGAGGCAGTTGTTTCTAGACATGGTAACTTTCTAAATTAGTATCCTAGATGACTGGTTTTTCTTTTAATTCTTAATTATTTTTCTCTTTGTATCATGATGAAAAAATAGGGTGCATCTGATTTTGTCATGTATTGTTCAAGAAGCAATGAATTTGCTAGTAAGGTACAGTTTCATTTTGCTCATCTTTTCTGCATTTATAGAGAGCTGTACCATTATTTCCTCTGATCACCTCTGGACTTGCTGAGTTTGTAATAGCAAATCTTGGAAAACAATTCATAGACAATCTCCAGGCTGGATTTGGACCTCTGCATAAAGACAAGTCTTCATCAGCTACTTTAGTGCTTGTCTTGAGCACAGGTTTTGACTCAATTGAAGCTTCTAGCAATTTCACAAAAAGCAGGCATGTTCAGAAAGGTATCGATTACACTGTTTGATTGCACATGCTGTCAGGCAGCTTTTTACAGATGTCAATAGCTAATATCAAAATATTTTAGGGATATTTAGGAAATTAATTCCTTAGGCTTATTTGAAAAAGAATTCTCCTTGGTCCCCTTAAGATGCCAGTCTCTTCTAAACGTATCCTTTTTGTGTCAAAATAATTGACGCTACACTGCCATGCATGAAATCTTAGCTGTGTAACAATTGACAAGATTTTACTGCTGTCTTAGAAGAAGCTGAGATTTCATCTGCACAGTGTTAAGTGTAGTTATATATTTCTAGACGTTTTGTGTGTATTATGTAATTCTTCACATTTATAAGAACAGTAACAGTTTTTGAATGATGTGTATAAAGTAATATACAACAACTAAATGCCTAATGATGCCTTGATTTCTGGTTTTTAAGCTGCTACCAACCAGAATGATGTGCTAACACATTTGGGGGTGTTTAGTTCTTTGGAAAACTAAGTCACTTTCATTCTAGGTCTAAATTATTAGACTGAAAACTCTGATTTCAACACTTAAGACCCAGAGTTTTCAAAATGGCAAATCCTGAAGCCTCTGCTATTTCAAAAGTGACCAGATATAGAATTGTACTTATTACAAAGACTCATAAAACTTTTGCTGTATTGCAGACTGGAGTCAATTTCACTGGGATAAAGCCAAGGCTCTATTGCAGAAAAAGATGATAGAGGATGCAATAAAACCAGGAAATGGAATATTTCTGGTAAACTGTCAAGTCAACTTTACATGGAAGTTTGCTCTGTAAGAGCTTGTAAAATGTTTAACCCAGCCAAATATGTAATTTTCACGCCACATTACAGCATGTTTTCACAAAATTGATGTCGGATCAGAACTGGGCTCTTGCAATTCTCACTTATAATTTGGGATAAATGGAAAGATGCTTTAAGGTTTAAATGTTGCTATTTTCTGTATTGTAATGCAAACTGTAACCTACACTGTAGTGGCCTTCAGGCCATTCCCATTTTTATGGATTTTTAAGGTATACCACATTACTTACATGTGGTTCTTTTATGAAAGAGCTAATGGCAATCCACTGGGAAATTGTAGACTAATCCCATTTTAAAGCCTGGGAGCTGAATCACAGAAAGGTCTACATGACATATTGGCAATCCATGATTTTCTCTAAATCCACTCTTCTACCAGTATTCTTTTTCACTAATGCAGCAGGTGCTCATTTTGACAGCCCTCCCCACTTCACCTTGCTTGCACATCCATAATCTCTCATTTCTTTATTATTAGTTTCATATTTTTGTCATTTTTTCAATAGGTAACTGTGATTCTGAAAGGGATGTTGGTATTCAAGCCATGGTGATAAAATCAGATGCAGAAAAAGATTGTTTTTGCCATGAGATGATTGCACAAACAACCCATAATTGCCGTCTTTGCAATTTTCAATAATTATCTTCTGCCTTTAGTTTTAATTCTTTACTGTTATCCCCCATAGGTTTTCTATGTTTTTTGTGCTTTTGTTCATTCTTCTGGACCTTCAACCAATTCCAAACTCCCCAATACCAAGTAGGTTTCCTAAGTGTAATTAGAATATTGCTTATTCTGTCTCCCAAATCACAGATATAGGAATTAGCAAATATTACTAAAGTACTCATTTTCATTAGTTTTGTGATACCATGTTGGTTAAAATTGGGTTAGTGCACTAAGCCAAAGTTAACAAGAAAACAAGCTATTCACAGGTGCTGGTTTTGGTCGGGGTACAGTTAATATTCATCACAGCAGCTAGTATGGGGCTGTATTTTGGATTTGTCTTGGAAACAGTGCTCACAACAGGGATGTTTTCACTGTTGCTGAGCAGTGTTTACACAGAGCCAAGGCCTTTTATGTCTCTCACACCATCCCACTGTGAGTGAGCTGGGGGTGCATGAGGAATTGTGAGGGGATACAGCCAGGACAGCCAATCCCAGCTAACCAAAGGGATGTCCCAAAACACATGGCCTCATGCTCAGCCAATAATAGCCTGGGGAAGAGCAAGGAAGGGGAAGGACATTTGGCATGATGGTCTTTGTCCATCCAAGTCACTACTACATGTAATGGGGCCCTGCTGTCCTAGAGATGGCTGAACACCTGCCTGCCCATGGGAAGTGGTGAATGAATTCCTTGTTTTTCTTGCTTGTGTGTGCAGCTTTTGCTTTCCCTATTAAACTGTCTTTATCTCAACCTACAAGTTTTCCAGCTTTTACCCTTCTGATTCTCTCTCCCAAATCCACCAAGGGGACAGTGACTGAGTTGCTGTGTGTGGTGATTAGTTAACGGTTAAACCACAACAGCTTTTTTTTTTTTCAGGTATTTCAATTCATGGGAAGTTCCATCTACATTTAAGCTCTCTGCTTTGTAAAACCTGTCCTGTCCCTGTGCTGCCAAATACTGCCAATGAAATGTGTTCAGAAAATACAAAACAAAATAAAAACCCATTTCCATATAGAATATCTCAGATAAAATATTTATGTTGTTATATAATAAATATATTTGTGGATATTGGTTTTACACACTGATGTATTTGTGTCTGTAATAATTTTTCTTTATGTTGTACGACACACCTTATTTATGACTACATGAAATGGGATGAACTATCATCATTGCAAGTACTGAAGACCTAAAGAATACCAAGTTCCAACAAGTCATGATACTCTGTAAGTTTAGTGTTCTTTTATAGTGTGGTGCGTGTAAATATAACTATTAAGCAGATACCTATATCAAGTCTCAGGTATGGAAATGCAGGTTCTGAGGAAACAGAGAATTAACTCCTATCCTCCTTTGCTTTTCAAAAATATGTGGTTTGTTTGACTCAAAATCCCAGAGAAGTTGCAAAAAAAAAAAAATCACAAATAGATCTTTTGCAATGATAGCAGAAGCCAGAAGTGGAAATCTCCAGTTAAATAAATGATCAAAGGACAAAACAAATATGACACAAAACATTAAGTTGCAGTTTGCATTTTTAGTTCTGGTGGATGAACTTTGAGTAATTCCCAACCAGAACCTCTGTTCTGTCTTAAATTTTAGTACTGGTAGAAGTGATGTGCATAGAACACCTGACATATTTGAGAGTTTCAAGTACAGAGTAGTATTGACCCTAAAAATTTAGACCATTGCAAGGATTAAAAAAGTGTACTACTCACTCAAGTGTAAATAGACCAGTTCAAATTGCCTTGGCATCTGCAGTTTGCTTTGTGGCAAATGTGACACCAATTTTTAAAAAGAATTCAAGCAGCATTCTTGGAAGCTACACAACAGTCTTTGTTGAGACTGAGAGAATGTGAAAGAACTATGAATCATAGAATGAATTTACTACTCATTCTATGATTCATTCTATGACTCATTTTATTCTACTGCATATTATTACCTGTTTTTCCTAAGAATGGATAAACAAGTACTCTAGGGAAGCATCATGGAGTAAGTAAAAAAAGTTTACCTTTTTGTAAAGTGAAGTCAGGCCTCACAGATCAGTTGCAGGTCTTTGAAAGAGTTAAAGGTGCAAACCAGTTGGATGGTAATGCTCTTGACATTCAAAGTACTCAGCAAAGTCTCCAACGAAAGAGTGGTACAGCAAACCACTGAATAAGAAGGAGTGTCTGTACTTGTTTAAACACAAAAACCAAAGAAAAAATAGCATTCATGGAGGTGCAAATAATTAGTGAAAACGCATTAATCTTCTTGCTAAGATCACTTGTACTCATTACGATTGTAACTCCCCCGCAAATGGGGATAATCAATGAGGTGGCAGAATTGAAGATATACAGAGAAGTAAAAAAAAAAAAGCAAACTGAAGACCTGCTGAAGAATCTCATGCAGTAAAATGAATAATAAATTGGCTGATATATAGATAAACTTTAAATAACGCATGTTGTATTGGTTTAACAAAACCTGGTTTGTGGGGGCAGAAAAAAAATGCTGTTCGAAACTTCTGTGTCTGGCACAGAGCCAATTACTGAAGGCTCTGACGATGGTCAGGTTACTAGCCCAATTAGTTGATGATGCCTCCTGTGATGACATATTTAAGAAAGGAAAAACTGCAAGAAATTATCTTTTCCCCTCCGAGGGGTGGCCAGGGGCCCCCGGGCCTGTTTCAGAGAGAGATGACCCTTGCTTTTAGAGATAGAGGAAGACAGCCTTCCCTTCCAAACTAGAACAGCTCACCCTTAAAAGACTAAACCCCATGAACTAAAATGACCCATGCTAGGCAGTTGTGGGAAGACTGCTTGACCCGTGGGAGGAATTTCACGTTGCAGCAGGTGCTGGCAGGACTGCTGCTTGTGAAAGTTAAAACCACGCTAGAAAAGTTTGCAGAGAACTATCTCCCATGGGAAGGATCCTATGGCACAGCAGAAGACACTCTTTACTTTAAACATAAAGAAAGATTCTCAAGAAGTGAAATACTGACTAAAATCCCGTGTTTTGTTTCCTGGCGCAGTCAGTAGAAAGAGGGAGGGACTGGGGAAGAAAGGTGTTCTGAAAGTTTGCTTTGGTTCTCATTACCGTTTTTACTCGTTATTCTGTCAATAATAAATCTTTATACTGCTTTAAGTTTTGAGCCTGTTTTGCCTTAAAGTTTTTTTCAGTAATCCTTATCTCAACTCATGAAAATGAAGTTTTCAATTTCCCCTCCTCTGCTTAACTACAGCAGAGGAAAATGAGTGAATACTTTTTTTGTGAATGCCTGGCGCTTATCCAGCATCAAACCACAACACATGTGGGAAAAAATCCTAATTCTTCCTACAAAGTAATCTGAGGAGTCGAGACACAGAGTTCTATGAAAACCTAAGAGCAGCAGTCAGGAAAGGGCAAAAAAGCTGAAGGAAAGTAGTGGAGAGGAGCACAGTCCTACACCATGCCTCTGTACAAATCAGTGCTGAGTCCTGTGTGCTGTTCCTGTCCTCCCCTGTAAAAAGCTGCATCATTAGAAAAGGTTAGAAAAGAGCAAAAGGCATCATCACAGGTGTAAAACAGCTTTTTTATTTTATGTGAGGAACAATTAAATAGACCAGAAACCTTCATCCTGGAAAAGAAGTGAATGAGAAAGAAATAATGGGGGTTCATGTTGAGAAATCAAAAGAATGTAGAAGAGAAGTAACAGAGTACCTTAAAGGAGGAGGATGGGCATCAAATTAAGCCATTACAAAGGAAACTGAAAAAAACCTACTATATGAAATCTAAAAAGAAAGAAAAACCCCGAGATTAGGAATGCACAAGCCACAAATCCAGGGTACCTAGAAGAGGTTCTGAGGAATAAATATTGTATGATCCCTCTGATTTTATCTTCTCTCTTCATACTTACTGAACTTGCTTACCTTTGCAGCCTTTATCTTTATAATCAAGCTGCTGGCTCTCCTGCCTGGCCATTCTTTCTGCCCTTTAGGAAAGGTAACTGCTGCTTGAAAATGGGATATTATAATAGCTAAACAAGGCCATTAAATTATAATAGGATGTACTCAGTCAACTTCCAGCTAATTTATGGCATGGTTATGCCTGTCTCTGCAAGACCATTTATTTTACATCTTTTTCTGCTCTAAATCTCTTCTTTCCCACATTCAAATGTTGCAACATTTTAATGCCACTTGTTATATAATCAACATGCTCTTCTGACTAAAGCTAAAACCTATTGTAGATAAATCTATTCCATTCAAAAAATGGAAATTCAGTTTCCATGTTGCTAGAGCCCATCTGTTAACTTCACAGGACCATAAAAAATGGAAAGAAAATTTAAATATATAGTTAGTGTTTTTTCTTTTAATTCATGTATCTAATGAACCTGCAAAAGGACTTCATGCAGACATATGGCCAGCATTCACAGAAATGACAGCTACATTTTTTTTAAAGAATATGTATTTGGCAAAATACAGAGAAAAATACTTTTTGGCGGTTGTGGGGTTTTTGAGTCTTTTTTAGTGCTGTTAGCCAGGTATGTCTGAAGGTACTGAAGCACATAGGAAGAGACAGTCATTAAAACTGTTATTCTGCCTGTCTTACATATTTAGGATTTTTTTTTAAAGGGAGTTTTCCAATTGTAATAGCATTTTCTGGAGATTTTATATAGTGGCTAGTTTAAAGGAATCAGTACAGTATTTATTTCCCTACTATGAAGCCTGTCACCAATCATATTAATTATGATTCCACAGAAAGGTCCACACAAAGTTTGTTACTACTTAAAACTAACTTATAAAATTACAAGACAAAGGAAGAAAACACATAAAGAAAAAGTCATTTCTGTGTTTCCAAGCAGTTCAATTAATAAACAACAAATTTGAAGTGTAAGATCATAGACTGGGAGTAGACACATGCATATACATCCTTCCACAGTTAGTCTCTTTTCATCTTGATTGTTGAATGTGTTCTTAAATAAAAATACTATAAAGGTTCCTTTACTGATTTTGCAGTAAGTCAATATTTATCCCATTTTCCACTACAGCCAGCAGTAGTAGTTTACTTGTTACCAGTGTTATAAATTTTATTTAGCTTCATCCCAAAGCAGCAGGAATTTCTCTTTTATCAATTCTCATAGATACAACATCAAATTTCTTCAGTCATGCAATGAAAACTTGCCAAGCTATGTGTTTTAAGACAACAAATATATATTAAAGAGCCAGTGGTTTCAGCTTAAATCCTTAAATCAGCTTAAATGTTTTCACAATATTTCCCATTGTTTATCTCACTGTGCACTAAAGGTTTCAAAAGCTGGGAGCAAAAATCTGTTTTCTTTTTAGTTTTTAAAAATATTTTCTTGAGAAAATTGCTCCTGTAACTTAAAAAATGCTTGCGTGACCATTTTCATTCATTCCACTTAGGAAAAAATCTGGAAGAATCTGTGTAAAAAAAAAAATTATATGTCTGTAATGAAAATTCCTAACAAAGGCAATTAGAAGCTGTAAAAAAAAAAAAAAAAGTTAAAAATTATGAAAACTTGTTTTAGAGTCCAAACCAAGAGATCAGTATTCAAGCAGATATCTAGGGGTTCCAGAATTCAATGGCCCATTTAAGCAGTTTTTCTAGTGCTGACCTGACAGCTTCAGCTTTTCCAAGAATTAATGTAGTGGCCAATTCAGAGGATTTTTCTGAGCATTAGTCTTTTCAGCCACAGCACATGGAGAGATCATCAGATATACCTCTTTGTGCCATAGAGGACAAGCTGTGATCTGTGCTTTGGACATTATATGTTTTTAGAATTGCACAAAACCCACTCCACAGAACGACATGCTACATTTTACTTTAAATGCAGAAGGAGAGGAAAACATGTTTGCCTCTTGTTTGGACCATCTGGTGCGAATTTAATGATGGTGATACTTTCCTGAAGCCTTTATTGCCAAGGCAGGCAGAGGCCATGGGCTGCCCTCACTTTGATAACAAGTACAGCACTTGCACTGTGGTGTCGTGGCTGTCTGCTTCTGGCATTTCTCGGACAAGAAGAGCTCTGCAGACAGCAGGTTATGTAACATGGCCCAGAGCTGACATGACCAACTGGCTGCCAGATGAAGCTGTAAAGCATTTGCAGAAAGCAAATATGTTTTTCTTGTTAATATGGCTTGTTGTGGCAAACTAAAGGTAGTGTGAGTGCTAGTTACTGACAGGCAGAAGTATTTAGCTTAATTGTGGCATAAAGCTAATCGATCTATTCTCTGAGCTGTCTCTAGTATCTATTACAAAAACAAGGAGAAGGCGGTGAAGGAGGAAAAACACATACTGTGGAGACACAGCATATTCCATCTGTTTAGCATGTTTATTCCATCTGTTTTAGATAGTCTTCCTGATTTATTATGACCTTAGTGAGGTGCCCTTCTCATTCCATTGACGGGGGAGGGTTCAAGATAGCAGGCTAACACAAATGCACTTTTCTTTCTAAAAGCTAAAATTAGGTGGGCTGAATTCCACATACTCTCTAAAACTGAAGCACCCAGTGAAACAAAGGATGTAGTAACTGAAGTCCAGGATCAGTGATCACTACTGATCTCAGACTCATAGATTAATGAGTAAAGATTGGGTGCCTTTGAAATATTCTTAATATGACTCAGAGTGATTTTTTAAACCTCTTTTTCTTTTTTCTCAAAAAATATGAAGAACTTTCTCACTTAAAAACTCCCCATATAGTCCTCATATACAGAGTAGTTGAAGATTCTTACATGCTGCCTTTCAAGTCACAGGTAATCTTCTTGAAGTCTCCTATCCAAAAAAAAGTATATATGAAAAAGCTAATTTTCTCATATTAAGAGAGACCATTTACCCCATACATTCCTTTTCCAAGATGAAAAGCAAATTTCCAATTTTTATCTTTTAACACAAAATGCAATGTCTTTTTCTTACAGTAAGGAGCTTTCACAGCTCACCATTTTCAGTCACAGTCAGTCTTTGGCTTATGCAACTGCTTTATTGCTGTCCTCTTTGAACTCTACCATTATCTTGTCTACTGAGTGTGTTAGCCATTACCCAGCTGATTATCTCCTTCTTGCTTTCACAGAAAGAGCCTCCATGGAGAGAATCTTAATGCCTTTTTCAGAGCAGACAGCAGATGTATACTCACCCTCTGCAGCAGGAGCAATCCACAATTGCTTGACTTCATACCTTCATCACATTTGCAAAGAAATACTGTCTGCTTATTTTTGTGCCTGAAATTTTCCCTCCAAGGCGGACCAGGCATCTGTTCAATGTATTGAGGGAACCAGTGAACAGATTTAGACAATTTAGTTCTGGCACCACAGGTTACTGAACAGGGCATTCACAATACTGCAGTCTCTTCTGCAAGATTATTACAGTTTTTCACTATTACGAGCACCTCTCTTACATTCTGCTGTAGAATTGGTGATGTATTACTCACTTCAATTATCACCGTCTTCATACCTATCAACACTGGTACTAAATTCAGGCTGCTCAAGACTTCATCACTACTGCCCCAAATTCCACTGGAGTCCTGGCTTCCACCTAAGATTGTAATGGTAAGGGAACCAGGGTAACTGTGTGTAGTATGAGAGAGAAGAATGGCTGCAAAGATAAAACAGAGCTTCTATTCAAATGTCTCCTCTCTGTTGAAATACGAAAGTGCTTTCTCTGTCCAATACCATATACTTTATATAGTCGCTTTCCCCTCACATTAGAAGATACAAAGCAATACTGGGCATACTGCTCTGAACTCTTTTGCAAAGCTTAAGATAAAGACCCTTATATATTAGTTGAAGTGTTTTCAAGCATCCCTCCTAAGCACAATTCATTTTGATCTGCAGAATGTAGCCCACTGTAAGTTTCAAAAGATTTGTTCTTCAACATCAGATAGTAAATGCTTGTTTGGATGACAGATTTTGTTTGGACTAAAATCATATAATCACAGAAAAGTTTGGATTGGAAGGGTCCTTAAAGATCATCTATTTCCAACACCCCTGCCATGGGACGGGACACCTTTCACAAGAATAGGTTACTCAAAGCCTCATCCAACTGGGCCTTGAACACTTCCAGTGATGGGCCATCCACAGCTTCTCTGGACAACCTGTTCCAGTGCCTCAGTAAATATTTTTGCCATCTTTCTACCATTAAACTGACCCTCTTTCAGTTCAAAGCCATTCCCCCTAGTCCTACCACACCATGCCCTTGTAAAAAGTCCTTGTACAGATCTCTTGTAGCCCCCACCAGGTACTGGAACGTGCCCTAAGGTCCCCTGGAGTCTTCTCTTTTCCAGACTGAACAACCCCAAATGTTTCAGCCTGTATCCACAGGAGAGGTGCTCCAGCCCTCTGATCATCTTTGTGGACCTCCAATGGACTCGCTCCAACAGGTCTGTGTCCTTCCTGTGTTGGGATCTCAGGAGAGCTGGACATAGCACTCTGGGTGGGATCACACACGGACTAGAGAGGCAGCCGAGCCTCCCTCGCCCTGCTGGCCACTTCTTTGGATGCAGGCCAGGATGCAGCTGCCTCTCTGCACTGCAACTGCACACTACGAGGTCATGTCAAGCTCCTGTCATGTCCAACAACACTCCCAAGTACTTCTCCTCAGGACTGCTTTCTACTCATTCCCCACCCAGACTGATTTTGTCCTTGGAATTGCCCCAACCCAGGTGCAGAATCCTGCACTTCATTGAACTTCAGTGAGGTTTGCACAGACCCACCTGCCAACTGTGCCAAGGTCTCTCTGTGTGACAACCCTTTCCTCCAGCATGTTGACTGTCCCACACAGCGGACATCAGTGCAAAATTTGCCCTTGATCCCACTGTCCATGGGGCGAAAAAGATGTTGAACAGTGCCAGACCCAGTACTGAGCCCTGAGGATACCACTGGTCACTGGTCTCCACTTGGACATTGAGCCATTGACCACAACCCTTTGGGTGTGACATCTAGCCAATTCCTCATCCACCAAATGCTCCATCTGGGAAATACACATCTCTCCAGTTTAGAGACAAGGATGTAGTGTGGGATAGTGACAAATGCCTTGCACAAGTCCAGATAATGTCAGTCTCTCTTCCCTCATCCACCAACTTTGTAAAACTGTCATAAGAGGCCATCACATTGCATTTGAAAATGTTTTACTACATTAGAGAGCATATACATGAATATTTGATTATTCTAATGACACTTTTTGTGCAGAATGAATTGTCTCCATTCAAATATTTTTTCTTTGTTTCCTTTAATTTCGTTCCTTTCCCTTATGAAGTATGACAATCCACCTGTATTACATTGGTATTCTGTAGCTCAGACTCCTAAACTATTCTAGAGACAAAAGGTAGATTTTGTTCCTAGATTTTGCCCAAGGATTTCAAAGAAATGTGACATCCAGGAGAATATCAGCTCTGCTAATCTGGTTTTCCATTAATTGCCAGACCCTTAAAAATGGAAGTCTACCAATGACAGAAAAAATGTGTGCAAAAGTAAAACCACAAGGTAACACTCAATTAGATTCTAGAAATAGATTTATCAGTCCTTGAATACAAATTCTGCAAAACATCTCCAAGATCATTCAGCACAGACCGTGTTAGATTTCTTTCTTTATTCTTCTTCTAGCAATTGTCTTGAAAAAAATTTAATTCTATTAAATTTAAGGGACACGACACTTCTTTAGCCTTCTCATATTCAATTCTTTATTAAACTTTACATCTTGTTTACTGTATCACAGATATTTGCCCTTTGAGATAAAAGTCAGGGCACATGACAATACCTGACATCATTTTTCTTGTTCCCTTGAGAATGTTTCCACTTTTCATTTGACAAGCCAAATGCAAATATTTTTTTGTCTTTCAAAGAGTCTCTTTGCATGCACGTGTGTAAATAAATAGGGCTGATTCAAGTGACTTTTAGGTTTGCCTAAGAAGTTTTATTTATCTCTTACTAAGAAACTAGTATTTCCATTCAGAAATTCTAAGCCCTTTCAATCATTATCTGAAATTAAGACAAAAATAGTTAATATATATTGATGATCCCACTAAAGATCAGAATTTGAAGTTGCAAGTGAAGAATGTGAAAACAAGTGTTTGTTTTGCACATACGTCGATTCTGTTTATATAGGAAACTGGGCACATATACAAGTAGATAACCCAAATTAGTTGTTTGTTCACACGGGTGATGAGGCAAATAAAGGCTATAAAGCATAAATATGCAGCTGCACCAATGACCATGTTCAAATCACGTATGCAATCGCTTATGTATGATGTCGAATATTCAACGTCTACATCATTTTTACTGCTCAACATAGATGTTTTATAGTACTACCAGTATTGGCTTATACTTTGACAACAGAAAAGAACTGATTATGATATGAAGGCACTTCCACTTTCATGTACATGACAATAACAAAAATCTCCTAGATCAATCAGAATACTCAGAATATTTAGAAATATAAAATAATATTTCTTTCTGCATTTTTGCATTCAGTAGAAATCTGTCAATACTGCATCTGAAACTGCCTCAATCTTTGTAAAGTCTTAATGTTTTTTTTTTGCTGACACATTGAAACATTACAGATATACAGACTCCAGCACATGTATTTCAAAGAAAAAAATGAAAATTTTTCAGCTATCTGACAATCTGAGTAGAATAATTTATTCAGTCTCAGGTATTATATTTTTACTCCGTGAATGTGAATAGTTGTGTTTTTCATGTCTCTTTTATGTGATACAAAGAAGCAATGATCATCAGCTAGGATCAAGCTTACTCAATGCATCTGAGGAATATGCTAAAATTCAGTTTTAGTCTTTACAGGTATTTACATAGAAAACTGTTATTTTCTATGGTGAATTATATTGCTGATGTCCCTCTTTTCCAACATGCAAAGCTTTCGGATCAGCAGGCAGAGTTGCGGGGAGGCATTCTTGACCCAGGCTTGGCATTACCTAGTAATATTCTATCATGAATCTTGCTTGTAGATTATTTGAGTGTTACTCTTTAAAATATTATCTGCAAATAGATGAACTGACCTTAGTATTTTATTTTTTCTTCATGTCAGAGAGCAGAAGAGCAATAAATAAACTCCCTCCCTTTCAGTGACTGCCTTTCAGGTGATTCATTTGGCTCACTTTAGCTGTGGGATTTAATTTTCAGTGCTCAAATTTAAAACAGACCTTGGGATTTCTGAATCTTTTATGTTACCTGTGTGTTGTCTGCAGAACAGTTGGGGGATGTGTGACAGAGTGCCAGATTTCTTATTGTCCTCCACAGTCAAGACAAAGTATGCCAGAGTAACATCTGGATTGTTAAATGGGAACAAACCCCTCAGTCTGAGGGTTCATTCCGAAACCATCTCTTCTAGAAAAAACAAAATGGCATGCAGCACATATGAAACTGCTCCAATGGTTTTACAGACCAGCATTCCAGATCAGAGTGAACCTGTAGTGATCGAGACACAGACCAGCAGGTAACCTGAATCTTACATTCAAAGAACCAAGCTGGTTTTATACACTTTATCAAGGCCCACTATTTCCTTATTTGGTAATCTTCACTACGCAACCAATCACACATTGCCAAGTCAGCAGTGGCCTTTCCAAATATCCTTCTATGGGGTGATTACACACTGTCTGCCTGTCCCCCAGCTTCCCTCAGGCTCCTCTCTGCCGGGGTGTGTCAGCTTCCAGCAGGCTCCTCTCCCTTCTGCTGCCATGTGCTCCTTACCTCTCCCCACATGAACCTGATGTGAAAATCTGGGGAAAAGTTAACCGATCTTCAGGTTGTATGGACACTAAAGAATTTGTTATATACTACACATTCTTTTCAGTCCTTAGAGGTCCTGCTGGATTTAGAACAATTATAAGATTATGTATTCCTACAAGGTTCAGGAATTCTTTGAATCCTGATACCTGTGCATTCATTTGATTAATCCATTCCTTGACTGAGGCAGACTATACCCTTAAAGCATCAGAGCCCCACAAAACAGTGACATGGTATATAACAACAGATCAAGATGTATAAGCTATATATGTACATGTCTGTGCTATGTATACCTATAAGCTACATATACATATATATATATGCGTATATCTATATATGATACATATGATCAAGATATATAAACAGTTTCTTGTCAGGCTTTTGGCTCAGGAGTCAGGCTTTGGAAAGCTGTATTGTTTTTTACTTTCTATTTGGTTTCTTTTGTGTAACTGCTATGACAAGTCATGCCTTGCATGAAGCTATTAATTTTACATTGTTCCACCAAGGAACAATTTAGTTATTTATTTCAAGTGTAAAATTGAGTGAGGAAATATTCTATGTTAAAATATTCTTCCTTGAATCCTAACGCTTGGAAATACACTACATGTGGAAGTTAAACTTTTAAAAATATATTTTTTTAAATGCTGCTTATGGTAGCTTGAGGATAGCAAAAGCTTATACTGTCACTACCTATGACAAGGTTTGCCCTCCATGTGCAGTTGCAGGTGTCTTCCCACAGATATTTTCTTATGGTGAATTTCATATATTTTCAGATACTTTACAGAAAATCCTTGGTTTATTTTGGTAATGTATGTATGGGCTGTCATTCAAATTTACCTATTTTATTCACAAGGAAATATTTTAATATGGATGTCATATATATATATATATATATATATGGATGTATGTGTTTCTGCAACAAGAGTGTACTTTGCTTATGTGCATGGCAATTGAAAGAATTAGAAATTCTTTAAAGAATACATTGAAAATGTGTTTAAAGAATACATTGAAACCTTTTTCTGACTGTAGATGAAGAATTCCTTAGAATGCCAGAAGCGCCAATTTAATATTTCAGGTTTGTAGGTTTTTTTAAAATACATTTCTAAAATAGTTTTTTTTTTAATGAAATATACTTTGTAGATTAAAGGGCAAATGTGATTTAACCATCACAGTTTGTTAAGCAGAAATAATAAGGAGAAATGGCTGTACTACTTCTTAGACCTTGTTTCTCTTGCATAACAGAGGATTCTTGGATGTTCTCTTCAGCTCATTTCCTATCAACTCAGGTTTTAATAAATAACTTTCCAATATTTATACATTTTATTTTCTATGCTAGCATATATGTTAACAATGGCTTCACACAAATCAATCACTTTTCATGGGATAGTGCTTTTATACTTTCTGATTTCACAAAGGAACACTTTGAAGAAACACTAAGAAGCTGCTCATATCCAAGTTCTCAATATTATATTTGTTAAATCTTATTCATTTTTCCTACGGGGACCCTAGTAATCCTCTAAAATCTTCTTAAGCAGGACATTTATAGCAGCTGAATCAAAGTAATATTATATGCTTAGAAACACCCAGGATAAGAATTTTGAGACCTTAAATACAAACTAATGGATGCACAAACAAGAAGGAAAAAATGTTAGTTAATGATTAAGGTTTTGGGGTAGAATTGCAGTGATTTTGTACAATTCTTGATTGTACTACAGATCCCCTGGGTAGGCAATTTCATCTCTTTTTATCTCTGCTTCTGCTTGTCATAATAGATTATAAGATACACTTTCTTCCTGTAACTGTTGTATTTGCTGATGACCAGTTTTGAATTTAGAAACATTGTTACCCTGTCTCGTTGTGAGTAACCTGAAGTGTAAATCATACTTCTGCTTACATCTGACAGTTTCTACAAGATTTCTAAATATTTAAATTTCTGTTCTAAATCCATTAGGCAATCAAATACATACGAGTTCTTTTGTGAAGAAGGTATAAACTTCAGCTTTTAGAAGCAGATTTTTAACCAAATCCATTTACGGGTCTCATAGCTCTCTATTTGGTGAAAAAAAGCTCCAGTGGGTGTCCATAAATTAAAATTAGTTATACAAACTAGGTTTCTATAGGAATAAGGTGAAGTACTAGCAAAATAAAGGAGAACCCTTCCCATAGAAAATAGGGAATATAAATAACACAATATTTAATAAACTTTGTTCCTCTGGGCTTGCAACAAGGATTTAATAACATCTCGTACCAAGATAGTGAAGTAAAATCATTAAAATTTTAACTCATTTCCTCATGTTTAAGGTCTCATGTAGTAATATATGTAAGGAGTTTAATGGTCAAATTAGAAACATACTGAGAAGAATAAGCTTCTTTATGTAGAAATCAGTGAAAATTGTCTTTAGAACGATCAATTTGAAGTATTAATAAACACTTTAATCTGATTTTAAACATCTATTTTGAAATTAAATAGTATCCACAGTCTGCAATTCAATGGAATAGACATGGTGCAGAATTTTAAAAATATGCAGTATATTTCTGGGAATTAAATTTAGGAAATGCTTTTTTCCTGTGTAGTTATTCTTTTACTAAATAGCTGAGAGTAAGTAACTATAAAGTTGGTGCAGAATACTAGAACTAAATTTTGGAGAGAGCCATGTAAATAGGATCATAATCCTAAATATTCCGTGGAAGTGTTTCCTATGAACAAAGAAAAAAGAAGACAGGATGAGGCTTCTGAAAAGTTCTCTGAAGTATGCCTATTTTTTCTTTTTTCTCTTCTCTCTACAGCATAAAGAGATAAATACCCTAATCATAATAATCCTTGAGTTGTAGCCATGAAGAAAAGCGCATGGATCAGGGAAAAACAGAGATGAAATTGTTCAAGCACTTGTTAGAACCATCTTGTCCAAACTTCCTGGTATGACAGATTCACTTTCATCCTTCTTGGTGCTGCTGAAATAAAGTGTTCTTTTGCTAAGTATAGACAAGTGCTACACAGCATAAATATTTGGGATTTATAACTCAAGTGCTTAAAAAAAGTAAGACCCCCAAGCAGTAATCACTGTTAAGACTGATGCTTAAAGACATTTTGCTGGGAGAAATGGCAGTGCTAGCAGCCTCTTTCCAAGTGCCCCACGCTGGCCAGTGCTGCAAACAGCAGATCCGGCCAGACGTCCCATCAGGTCGGTGGGATAAAACATTGCATCACCTCTGGCTGCCCTGCTGCCCTTGCAGGCACAGCGGGAAACACTTTCTCACCAACAGATCACAACTCAGAAAAGAACCAGGAGAGAATCCCAGGTCGCAGTAAATTCAGCTGGATAAGCACCTTCTTTCAGGATTTCCTCAGTTTCTCTATTCAGAAAAAAACTCTTGAGTTTGAGAAAATGTTTTTTAGAAGAATGAAGTGCTTGAAGATTGAGCCTGGGTTCAGCTCCTTCTCTAGCTGAGATCTTCCCATTTCTTCTGTTTCCCAGAAGCTACTGTTTGATGGGCCCACCAACTGCATGGGAATAGGTAAGGAGGACCAGGTGCCTGGGGACAGAGCAAGCACTAGACATTTTGTGGTAAAATAGTGAAAATCTCAATGCTGGCTTCAGACAAGCCAGTGGAACTATCCTCACCAAGTTCAGTGAGATTGGACGCTGACAAACACCAACTCTCTTCAATACTTCGATGTAAATCAGGGCAGGCAAATTTTTTCACTGGTCCCTCTGTTATGGGCCATCATATAACCAGCTGTGAGATTTATGCATTTTAGGTGATGTATTAAAATTTCCTTTCAGAAAATAAATTATGGTAAGATGTAAGGAATGTGCAATTTAAGCTGTTCACCAGAAGCACAGTATTTTTCCTAGTGGAACAAAAGTTGCATATTGTTGCTATGATACCTCATCAAGAAAATTTATTTGAACGGTAGAAATGATTTTTCTAATCACTTAAGACTTCCAAATCCATTTAGAAATACTGCTTTATGTTTCCAAATAGGCATTGCAGTTAATATTGTGCACTTGATATGTATGCAGGACCAATACACTCACTCTTGTGCCATGTTTTTCTCAAAAACGCTTGCCCCTGTTTGCCAATAGAAATACTATTATTGGTTTGACCATAATTCTGAAGGCATTTAATTTGTTTCTGGTTTTGTGTTTGAAAGGATGTAATCTAAACAGTTCATTGTTTTCTGCTTAGAACATGATGAAAAGCATTGTGAATAATAATTATTAGAGTGGATTATTACCAGCTACCCTTAATCACACAGTTAATAATTTTCATTAAATCCTTATGTTAGAAATGTTTACTACATTATAGTGAAAATCTTAATTGCCCTGAAGTGTATTATGTTTGTCTTTTCATTAAGAGATGTCTCTGAATATTTAGGACATCTCTTATGATGGCTCTGAAATAGCTGAAAAGCAAAACAGAAAGTGGAAGTTACTTTTGTATTACCCTGCTGTTATACAAATCTTTCCACTGCTTATAATAATTTGAAATCATTGTCTTAGCAACTTATATGTCCATCATACACCAAGAGTTCTTTCAGCCAGTCCGTATAACAAGTGCAGGAAGCATTCCGTCTACTGCTTTCATATTACATAAATACTTTAACTTATACTTTGCAGGGAATCACCAAATGCTCTAAGTTAATTTTAGAAAGGTGAGCAAGCATGGGGTCCATAAGTTGTTGCTGAAAATGTAAGATGGGTGTTTCTGTGCAAAACTGTAAGTGAGTCCCAGCATATTTTATGGAGGTCAAAGTACTTGAACCGTTTGTGTCTGTGGAAAGCAAAGATTCTGAAGATGGCTCAAAACAGTAGCAATTTGCATTAAATGCTGAGGTGTGAATGTAGACACTTGACTCAAAGCTCTCAATCACCCTTCAGACGCCCTTGAGAAAGAAAAGCAAGGATCCACATTTCACTCAAAATATGATTGTGCTTAGGTATCTAGACCTCCTCCATCTCAACACTACTTTAGCAAACCTGCTTGTAAGCAACAAAACCATCAGTATTTCATTACATCCATGCTATTGGTAGGAATTGTAGAGAAGATGGCCGTAAGTGTTTCTTAGAATAGAGCAGTTCAGGAATAAATTAACTGGTACTGAGAGCTTAAGCATTCCTTCAGTCAGTAAACAAAAGTAACTTGACACTTGTAGCCTTTTTATCAAAGTAAGATCTAACTAATTCTGCTTTGAGTATAGGCAGCACAGTCAGTCTGTATCAGGCAGCTCTGGATCTATCCATCAGGAGGGATCCATCCCCATTAGTGCTTCAGCATGGGTCACTGTGGCAGAGTCTTTCTGAGGTCCTCTCTCCATGCTAAGTACAAACAGAGCAATGCACAAGCCCTGCACTGCAGCCAGAAAAGAATATATATATATTTTACTTCTGTGTATGTTTGGAGAGAAGAATTCCCTGACCAGATGGAAAAAAACAAAAAACAAATTACATCTACCACTAGTATTCACTGGCCTTACTTCTGAGACTATTTCATAAACTCAGAGAACATCTAGAAATGATGGCAGAATGGAAAAACAGATTTAACTGCGGATCATCACTTTTGAAACCTGTATAATTTCTTACTGGATTTTCATATCAGGAAGATTTCATCTTTACTCCTTATAAGTTTTACAAATACTTTGGTGGTATTGCTGTTGAGCTTGGTTATGAATAAACTCTGATGTCAGACAAGGGTCCTTGTCCCTGTTTTGATGGGTGCACTGTTTTATGAGCACAGTGAACCACTGCTAAATGTTTAGCAGATGTGCCCTGTGCTTAAAATGGTCACTGTGCAATGGATAAGTACTCCTGTGTCAGGTATCTGCTGTAATTTTATATCCAGGCTCAGGATAATACTGGGCTCTGACTGGGATTTACTCCTGATGCAGAGGAAAACATTAGGAGCACTCCAGGGATTCCTACTGTAAAGATGTTAGTATGTTGCACTTCTGGGAAGGGACAATAAAATATTTGCCTTCTGTCCCTTAGAAGTGGTGTACACTATTGCAAAATTCTGCCTGTGTTGAAGACTAAACCCTGAATGGCTGTTTCTGCCATTGGACAAATTCCCTGTTTCCTTGGTCACATTTCTCTCTTAGGGAATTCCATGACAGACAGACTTCAGTTGTGCCACCTGGAAAACCCTATCTCAGTGGAGAAGAGCTAGACAGCCTGTCTGAGAGCAAAACTGATTGTCGTCTTGCTAAGAAGATGGCACAGAACGTGGTAGAAAATGTGATCACTGAGCTACAAAAAGCTGGAATGATTTTCTGATGGTTGGTCAATGAGATAAAAGGCTCTTTTGATGTATCCATGGAAATGACAAAAGCCACTATATAGTATTTTTACATCAAAATCTGTCTAAAATGGCACAGTTATTGCTGTCTAACCATGAACAGTGCCTCTGTTTCCATCTTTAACAGCCATGGAAGACCATGGACACATGTATGGTTGATTTTTTGCATTACCCACTTTTGGAAGATCGGTTGGTCTTTATGTCAGACATGCATCCTCAGGAACTGTGGACAAGACATTTCTCCTTACAAACGCATTTCTCTCTCTCTCTTTCTCCTGAATTCTGACAATTTCATAGGAATCTTCAGTGCTTCATAGATGCTTATCATCAATCCTCAGTTTTCCAAAAGCCTGAATTTTTACTTGGCCATCTTGTCCATGGTGTAAGTCTGACTGCTTTTTGCTATTGACAAACTCCCTCAAATACCAAAATATCAAAAGCTGAGACAGTTACATTTTTGCATAAAACCCATGTTATTCTCATCCTGTGGAAGCAGCCATTACAAAAATACAGCTCTGTATTTTCTCACTATTTTTGTCACTTTTGTGTATTTTTGTCACTAAGGGACAAGTGATCCAATTCTGATTTTGTGACACTGCTTTTAAATCTTGTTTTTAGAACTCTAGGGAAATCCTCAAAAAAGCTAATGCTGGTTTTTTGAGTATGTCAGAAGAGATGGGGAACGTCTAGAGTAGTTTTCTAAACAATCAGTTTTCTGCTCTGTGGGCCAATGGAGCATATCCTCTGAAGTCTTTAGGAAGCTTTGTACAAGATTCACCTCAGGACAGCCATTCTGGATGGTACATGCTGAACCTGACCTTTCTCAGCTTTAACTAGGAGACCTCTCCAGAAATATTAAAGAAAAGGCTGGCCCAAATTTGCTGTGTACTCCTTACTCTGAAGGCAATTTGGAATTAAAATCTAAAATTCACACAGCTGACTGGAAAGTCTGTTAGTCAAGTCTGTTCCTGGACACCTGGTTGCAATCTGCTGGTATTCTTCCAGACAACGACTCCTTAGTGGGGAGAATGTGCTGAAGCACAGACCTTGTGGAACATGTGGTAGTCAGCACGTCCACATCTTGAGCCTTTCAGGTCATTGCACTGCATCAGTCTCTGAGATAGGGTCATTTCCTTCATCTGTGTAGCTATTGTTTCCCATTCCACTTCGAATATCATGTCCTTAATGCCATTTTCCCAGGTGTGTGGTATAGAATGTTTCTGGCAGCAGTATTCCAATTAAGGCTGAGGACATCTTAAGATAATTAGAGAGAACTAAGTCTCTAGGTGTCCTCCTCATTACCACATTACTTGCCTTTGAAAAAACTCCTGCTGAGAACCTGAAACTCTGGCAGGCTTTTCTGCTGACCCTAGATCTGTTTGTGGGGTATGCTGGGTCACTTAATCCCAGAGCATGTTCATTTTAAATTCAGCAGCAGCAGGAATTTAGTGGAGAGATTTGCTAGAGTGGTAGTATGCAGTGGACACATCTTCAAAGAACACCCAAGGGACTTTAACAAACAGGGCATGTCAAATGTTGTGTTTGGAGTTGAGCTAGTGCTTGAGATTATGTATTCAATGCAGTCCTAAACCTTCAATTTCTCCTGTTCAGAATCTTATCCACCCAATAACTAATGTAGAAACTTCTCTTTTGATATTTCCACTTCCTTCAGCTCATTATTGTATGCTTGTGCTGTGTAAGAATCACATAATTTTGCAATGGGATTTTGACATTTGGTTGCACAGAATTATAAAGTTGGAAACTTTCAGAACTTGCAAAAAACTACGTCCTTCAACTCTGACTTCCTTGTGAAGTCAAGGTATCTTAGGATTCAGAGTGCTGAGAAAATGCATTATTAAAATACACAGGTCATATGTGGAGATATTCACATTAACCATAAACATGTTTTATATTCTCAGTTCTTCTGAACACATAACATGTGGCCAGTTAATTCCTTAAGTTTGTTAGCTGCAAAGCTGTAGAAATGAATTTCCATTTAGGAAGTCATAATCAGATCATAGAAATTGTTGGTCCTCTTAGCTGGATACTGGACTAGAAGGACCTGTCATCACGACACTATGGATAATTTAAATGTGCTTCAGAGGGGCTGAACAGTTTAAGTATGCAGTGTTAAAACTGG
This sequence comes from Daphoenositta chrysoptera, assembly GCA_013397915.1. Lineage (NCBI taxonomy): Eukaryota > Metazoa > Chordata > Aves > Passeriformes > Daphoenositta > Daphoenositta chrysoptera. The sequence continues at coordinate 579,132 of VZRO01006937.1, forward strand.
CAAATAAAATTTAGTAAAATACTCAGAGTTCATAGTGTCATGGTCAGAAAAGGTCACTAGAAGTCCTTCTGTTCCCTGGTTTTTCTTTTCCACAGGGATTTTTGACAGTTTAAAAAACCCCACCAACAATCCAAAACTAAAACCAAACCAAAACAACAATAAAAACCAATGAAACAGCCAAACAAAACCCCCACAACAACAACAACAACACAACAACAGCAATAAAAAACCCAAAACAATGCCCTAAATGGAAATACATTTATTTGCTATGGAGTTCTGAAACATGGGTGCCAGTTGTTCATGTGTCAGTGTGTCTCCTTTTATTTTCCCCAAGATAAATGGAAAAAGGTAGCCATCACCTGTAATTTTGGACAGTCCTTGTGGCATGACAGACTCTATGGAGATGTAAAGGTTAATTATGCATCACTCTCCTATTGATTATAAAATGAAAAATCTTGGTTTATGCTTAGGAGTAATTTTTCTTTATACAATCAAACTGACAGTGCTACCCAATTAAAAATTCATACTTAACTACTAATCGTATGCCTTCTCAATAGATGATAAAAACTAGTGAAAGCTTTTCATCAGAATTATTTCTAACTAAAATGAAATTTCAGAATAATATTGGTACATCTATTTTAAGAGTTGTCTGTGGCTTAGACCTTATCTCGACTTTCAAGAACTTCAATATTTTACGCTGAGTGGATTTTGGGTTTCTGGCTGGTTTTTCTCATCTGTGACATTTCAAAGATTGTTTGCACTTTTTGATGTTTTTTATGGTGTCTGTGTCCTGAGGGTGTTCTACAGGTTCATGGGATGGTTTTGACTGCAAGTCCTTGGGATAACGACAACACTATGTGCTGGTTTTGGATGGGGTAGGGTTAATTTTCTTCACAATGACAATCATGGTGCTGTATTATGGATTTGGGCTGAACACAGGGTTGATAATACAGAGATGTTTTTGTTACTGTTGAGCAGGGCTTACACCGAGCCAAGGCCTTTTCTGCTTTTTGTATTGCCAAGCTGGTGAGGAAGTTGGGAGTACATGAGAGGCTGGGGACAGACCCAAACTGACCAAAAGTATGTTCCAGACCATTTGACGTCCTGC
>VZRO01006938.1:0-18162 GCA_013397915.1 Daphoenositta chrysoptera
CTGCATCATTGGGTGTTTTGTATACTCCCCTGCCACTCTGTAAGGGATAAAATACCTGGGTTACAGCCCTTTGGGACTTCTCTGCGCGATCTTGGCGCCCCAATAAATCCACTACCACGAGAAGCCCCTCTGCCTCCTTCCTGCCTTCCAGCGCACCCGCACCATCGGTGGGTCTGGTGAACCCGAACTGGAACTTTGCTGACCCTCCCACGCCCGCGAGCAGCCTCCGCCATCCTCTCCCGTCCGGGCAGGTGCTGGCACTGGCAAATACACTGCTAGCTGGACAGCCAATGTCTCGGCAATGTATCTCCCTGTTTCTCTTCTTCTCCCACTAAGTTCTTTAACCCTTATTATAAGAGAGTAATTCCAATGCATAGTCATTTAAAGTTACAACTTTCTACATAGTTTTGGTGATTATAGTTTTATTTTAATTGATTTGATTCTCAAGAACATATGTCTGGACTCAGAGTGAACAGAAAAAGGAGTGAGGAGAGTGGTTTCAGATTATTTAAAAAGTGCCAATACCGAAAGTTCTCCCGTAGGCTGTCAAAAGCGTAAGTCACTTACAGAGTTCAGGATACCCTACGGTTCAACAGCCTCGGACTGCTTTTAAAAATTGGCTCTTAAGGGGAGTACAGATGTTCATTGCAGCTATCAGAAATAAAAGGAAGAAGGAGATGAGCAAAAGTTTAATACAGAAAATGGGATTTCATTAGATGGCAATTTAGATTTTTTTTTTTCAGTAAACATAGAAATTAGAAAGTTACAAAAACCATGTTAGAATATTTTTAAAAGTATTTTTTAAGCTACAGAAATAGCCTGAGATTTCATCATTCAGCAAGGGCAAAGAGGCCTTGACTACATCTGTGATTTCTGTCAGGAGGGGCTTGAAGACAAAGGACATTCACATGTGTAAAGATAATAAAGAATTAGTTCCAAATGCTGAATTGTCCACTTAAAAACAAATCACACAAGTTTCATCTGCAATTTAAAAGCCCTAATGTTTTGCACACCAACAACTCAAAATCAGTGAGTCTCTCTTGCATAGTGTATGCATGTTCAGAATTAAGTAACTTCAAAAGCACCATAATTAAGAAAAGCATAAACAAACTTGAGAGATAAACATGGATTCACTTTCCTTCTCTTGAGTATTTATTAATATAAAGACTTATGCAGATTATCAACCCAAATTTGTGTTCTGGAATTTCTTTCCATTCTTTTCCTACAACAGCACTCTGATTGATTATCATATTTATGGAAAATAAAAACATAAGATTTATAGTTTAGTCTCCATGCTTTCTTAGTAGACTTCCTAAATGGTCCTTTAGTCCACTGCCTGTGTACCAACCTTACTCACTGCAGTTCATAAGCACTAAAAATATTTAAAGATTTTTTTTTCTTCTTTTGTGTCACAGTTGGAAGAAACTTCACTTTCTATGTAATTTCAGGCCTTTCTATTTTTACTTACAAGACCATTGATTAACAAGAGTTGTGATTGCTGACACAGATGCAAACACCTTACACCTTTCCAGTCAAGAACAGCCCAGTTTCTGAAGAACAAAACTGGACAGGAGAAACAAGGATGAAGGACTTATTTCCGAAGGAAACTGCTGTCCATCTTACGTACACCAATATCACTGAAACCAGGATTTACCTATCTACAAAAATAAGCACCTTAATTCTGCTTAAAATGCCCTTTTGTGTATTCCAATACAACCTGTAAACAAAATAAATTTAATCCGTAAAACATCATACCATTATTTGTTTGCTAAGGGACTATGTAAAAAATTGGTGGTTGTCAGCTTAACATCAATAGTCTAAATGTAAAAGATTCAAACTGGTTCAATAATGGGCCACAGTGTTAAAAAAAACCTGTTCCTCTCAGTCAAAACAGCATATAAAATCTAATGAACACAGTTCACAAATTCAACGATCTTAAAGAAATATACTATAAACATAAGCAAGCAGAGGAACTAGAATTGTGCTGCTGAAACACCAGAGTTCTACACATTTCTTCTTACCTGAAAATCATAATTTAAAGGGTTGACTTCAAGAAGTAATATGACAGCCAGTAACTTTAATCCTGCCTGTATATAGTCTTCTTTCATATGACTAAATTAGAGCTGCCCAATTGTTTCAGTAATATTGTTGTTGTGAATAGACCATGCAAATGATGAGATGTTGAAGCTGAGTCAGATAAGGAAGACCTTTCATTCAGTTCCTGCTTCCAGCTCTCTACCACAGGAAAATTCCTCCAGCCTTCCAGCCTAAACCAGTATGCAACCACTAATTCCTCAGTATCACCTGGGTTACTTCATGCACTTAGTAGCATTTTAAAAATGGAGAGATGCAGGTTGGAGTGTAGCCACACATGCAGAAATGCCAACACCATAATTAGATTAAATAACCCCTTTAAACTCAGTCAGGTGCAGTTGGAACAGCACATCTACCGTACCTTCCATATCTGCTATCTAGAGTTTAATGCATTAATGTGTTTCCTTCCCTCCATACACTTGTGATTCCTGATAAAAGTTCTGGTCAATCATATTTTATGTTCTCTATTTTGATACCTGCACTTACAGATGCAATTACAACTGTTTGAATATTGAGCACATTGCATCTGGAAAAGGTTTAGAGAAATACACTGATGGTTCTACTGCCCTCTATGATCAAAATTTATGATTTGATAAAAATACTCATTGCATAATTATCTGACAGCCAGCACAGCTGAAAAAATTTGAAAAAAGTTTCCTAGCATACTTACCATTATTTGAAATAAATTACAGGGGCCAGATGCTTGTCATAATGCTTGTGTCAGAATATGCAAGTACTATAAAGCTGCACTTGGCATCAGTATTTTATAGAAATGTCCAACAGGTGCCCCCTTCTCTACATCAATTTCTTCATCTTTTAAGAAGCATAAAAAACATTCTCTCTGGAATGAGATGACTGATACTACAAAAATATTCATAGCCATATCCACCACAACAAAATACTGTTCCATTCCAGTTAAATTTATGTCTCTAAAATAAACCAAACACTGGATGAAATATCACTGCTTCAGATATAAATTTTGTTACCATTACTCAAATCAGATATTGAGGCATTGCATTTTTCCTAATGATTTTTAAAATTAAATTGTTTATTTTTTCAATATTTTCAATTGGTACAGTGATATCAGTCTAAGAAAGGCACATTACTGTGAATCACCCCAATTAAAGTATTCTAATGCATAGATTTAGTAACATGTAAGAATCTGACTCATTGTCTTCAATCAAACTCAGACTGTGTAGAGAAGGTGAATTAAACCCATAGCCATTACTTTAAAAGTAGCAGATAATTTTTTTATACTAAAGAGTGCATTTTAAAAGGCTATTATATGCTCGTAGACTGGAAACATCTCATTAGAATGTGATATTTGGGGCTGTCCTAGAATTTTCGTTTCTAAGAGTTCAGACATGAAAGCAATCAAGCCTGTGCTGTTATATAATAGATTTTCACTGTGAATATTAACAGACTCTGAACTGTGACACAGATTGGTAACATGTATTTTAAATCTGAACTCTGATGAAATTTCTCAGTACAGCAAACTTTCTGGGGGTGGAAGGATGTGACTGAAGCCATAGAGCCAGTGCACACTGAACTCCCAGCCTCCCAAGAGGGAGGTGGTGGAAGAGCACAGGAATCAAGGTGTTTTTTTGCTCCACAGTGAATCAAGAAACACTTTCTGGCCCCCTGAAATATCATAAGCATCCTAATCTTCCTAAAAGCTGCAAATGCAGTGCTTGGGAGTCTCTCATCTTAAACGGCAAAAGTTCATGGTGTGCATTGCAAAGACTGGAAAAAAAACTTCAGAATTGACAGGCTTGCTTCTCTAACAGTGACTCCTTCTTCTACACAGCAGATCTTACAATTTAATTGTATTGTAACTGGGAGGAATGTAGCAGTTCACAACTCAACTACAGACTTCAGCAAACACCACTGCATTTTGACTAATACTCAGGCAAACCTTTTTTTTCACAGTCATGAGGGGCAAATGTAAACACAGGCTGCTAGAGGCTGAGACCATCAGAATCTGCTGTGCTTTAGCCCAGTTTAAAATAAACCTCATGAAGTTGCGAAAAGGATGTTAGCAGACATATTAAAAAAAGAAACTCAGTAAATTCAGCCTACTTCCCCCCAAAAGAGCCACAGAGGCAGAAATTTCCACTAGCTCATTAAGTACTGGCAAAACCAATATTTATTCTGCACTTGGTGCTAGGGCCACAAATGGCAATAGCCAGATTTTCTGTTTTTACAAACCTGGAGACATCTAAAATTCTTGGACCCATTTTTGCTCAGTTTGCCATCCTTTACCACACAAAAAGCAAGTCTTAAATTCTCTGGACATTTTTCTCTTCTCCTGTAGCTAGCTGTGCTCTCAGAGCATTGGAGTTTTTGTCACCTCCCTTTGTAGAGCACTGCTCTCAGCTATAGCACAATAAAGATTAAAGATTTCCCACTGCTTTTATTTCTTCCACAGTGTTGTCCTATGCACTCAGAAGATAAAGAGTTAGTAGCATTTGATGTGGAAGTTAAACACTGAAGTTAGCACATGCAACTGGTAGGTCACATACATTGAACTGGAGCTCCTAAAAGCACCACTTGTAAGTGTCATTAATCATTAAGTATGTCCTGCACACAACAGATAAAGTAAACACTTCGCAGATTTTGGAGGAAACCCTGCTCACTTCCATCAACATGAGTATCATCTTTCCAAAAACAGCAGAAATATTATACTCCAGCAAGTGACCTCTGATGTCATCCGAACAGTCTAGGCTTCACAGTCACTGGTGCAATTAAGTTCCCTAAAATGTACTCAAACGTTGAGACTGATGACACCTCCAGAATAATTTCCTGAGTAATTTTTCCCAATTTTTTCTTATTCCTACTCTATCAAAATTTGACTCCACAGAACAGCACATTATCACAAATAAGCATGGACAGTCTGTTCCATTTTTAGATTTTTTAAAGAATAAAAACAGCAATTGAAAGTCCAAATAAGGTAAATGGAACATTATTTCTCAAGAGAACAGAGCTGAAAAGGGAAAACCTGAACAGAATAAAAATACTGGAATGAAAACAGGATTTCTTAAAGTATTTATTAACCTGTGAAAGGTGTATGTTCCCAAGGATCATGATCAGAACTACTTTATTCTATTTTGGAAAATATTCTTATAAGCAAATAAAACTGGTTGACCCAAATCTGCTAGTTTCACCCAATATAATGTCAGATCATCACTACAGGGAGACTGCTTTGAAAAAGGGTAACACAAGGTCTCTCACAATAAAGTCTTGAATTTTAAATAGATCTTTCCTTCTTATGGGAAGCTACTGATAAACAAAAAAACCCAGATAACTGCAGCATTCCATAAATTACAAGAATGTATTGAAAAGTGCAGCAAAGGAAAGAATACTGACGTGTCATAATTTTCATACTATATGCGGCATGGAGCAAGTGTGCTATGCAAGGTAAACAAAAAACTTTTTGGTTTTGCACTGCAAAATCATTAAGTGAATTTATCTGCAGCCTCTTCTAAGTGCACTTGCAGAAGAACATCACACAAATGCCTTCAAAATGCTTAGCTATAGTAAAACTATAATAATGATTTTATTTTGCAGCTGAGCTAAGATAAGTTGGAATGCAGGCATATAAATCTAAACTGTATTTAATTTAATTTTGTACATAAATATAAAAATGTATATATATAAAATGTACATAATACATTTTGTATTTAATGTATTTTTAAATACTTGTATTTAGGACTCCTTTTAAGATTCACAATGAAAGCTCAAGTCTGAATTCCCAATATGGAGATTTTTATGCTTTTAACACTCATATTTCTCTTTGCTCTTCTGCCATAAATTTGGTTTTGCCAGTATAAATAGGTCCTAATAACAGAGGAGGGATTACATTTAAACTTATTAGTTCTCTTTTAGAAAATAAATTCTGTAATATATATAGGGATCAGTAGTAATTCCCATAGTAATATTAAAAAACAAAGCTTAATATTTGCCAAATATATTATTACTAAAAGAAACACCCTTTGTATATGCTTAAAATAGCACCCAAGACAGTATTACACACAAAAATTTAAACTTACAAATATAATGTTGACATGTAAAATCTTGGTTTCATACCTGGATTTATTACTTGCACGATTCTTTGTTTTCCAGATTACAATGCAGAAGTACTTTTTTTTTATGTGTAAACTCTTATTAAACTTACTTATTAGAGAGGCACTTCAGAAGTAGATGCATACTACCTAGAAAACAGCATTGCACTCAGCTGAAAAATATACTCCAGTTCAGCTGAAAAACAGGCCAAAAAAACCATACACAAATATCTCACTTTTATTACTACTTTTTTATACTCCACTGAATCCACATGCTAAACCAGAAGGAAAGAGAGTTTTTACTGGATATCATATTTTTCACATGAAAAATCAGTGTAAGTATTCTTGTGTGTCTTTAGCACCATTTGTCTGTTCATTATAAAATCATTGCAGGGGTCTAACTCCAAGATAAATTTAGCCTAAACCTTACTTTCTCCATATTTTTTTACAAAAGGAAGTGTTTGGATTTTACTAGCCAAGTCTGAGTTATCTGCTTAAGGGGTTTGGGGGTAGGCGTGTCTCAGGATACAGCACAGAGAAAGGTGGAGGCATGTTTGTTTGGTTCTTGTTTGGGTTTTTGTTTTAAATGAAGACATTTCATAATTTAAAATTCAAAAGCTCTGTCTCAGTACTGCAAAATACTGCTTACTGCTGTGGGAAAAGCGTGTTTTTTTGCTGGAACTGTCTCTTCACTATCTCATATTTAAGATCATCTGGGTATCTGGATACCTCCAGAGTCATTTTTAGCATTCAATTACCACAAGCACCTATAAACTGTCCCACCTTACTGGTGTGGGAAGGAATAAATTAGCGTAATTTCTATTTTACCAGACAGAAAATTGAGGAACAGAAAATTAAGTGGCCTGTCCAAGCTTATGCATGAAGTCTACTACAGAGTGCAAAGTAAAATAAATTATTTTCAACATTATTCTAGCCAAAGGACCCACAACACCATCCTTCTATTCCCTTTTGAGTAGAAGGGGTCTTAAAAATGAGAGTATAATAAGCACCATGCATATCAAATGTACAAAACTGCATGCTGCAACCAAAGTGACATAGAATACAGTCAGCAAGAGAAAAACCACAAGAAGGTTGTCTTTTCAGAATGTGCTTTGACATAATCCCTGGACCTTAAAAGCATATCAGAGGAAAGAACTCCCAGAGTTCTGTGAGGTGTCAAAAATCCATACATAACCTAAATTTGTTATGCTAGGAAACCATTTTTGTTCATATAGTTTTTATTCTTTTTTAAGTGCGTCGCCACATTTCTATAAGGTGAATGAGGCTCTTCAGACTAAGGGACAGCTAAGAAATATAGTGATGGCAAAGAGGTAGTTCTTAGGAATCCTTAGTACACTCTTAGTATATAAAGTAGGCTTGGGGGTATGGAGTATGGGGACAGATTTGTTTTAGGGATCCTGGACAAGAAAAATTATTGTAGAAAGGAGCATAAGGAATTTGCTAGTGTTTGGAAGCTAAACTTAAAAACCAGCGTAACAGAGTGTGAATATTACATGGGAAAATTACTGGTGAGGACCTCTGTCTGAAACTGAGCAGCCTGTTGGGATATGTAGGACATTTGATAAGTAAAATCACTCTTTGCCATTTGGGTAACAACCTCATTAACAGTCAAACAACAGTGCTGAAAATTTATGACCTGCATCTGACTGCCCAGTCAAAATCTACTCTTCATAACAATATTTACATTTGAGAATGGATCTAGCATGTGTCAGTTACTGTAGACTATTTGAGAATAACTAATTTTACCTAGAAAGCATTAAAGCAAAAGGAAGAAAAAAATCGCATTTTCGGAACTCCATCATTTGTAACGCAGAAGATGGAAGGATTTGGATAGAAATGTAAAGCTCATGAAAGCTCTTTTAGACTCAACTCTTCAGTGCAGAACAAAGAAAACCACATATGATGTTCAGCTCTTCATACACTGACACACATGAGCTAATTTGTAAAGAACAATCCAGAGGCCTCTACAGCATGTCATGATAGGGTACACAGAAAATCGATGTTCTACATCCAAATGTATCAAGAAGCATGAGGGAAATGAAAACAATGTATTACAATTAACACAAAAAACATTAACCGCTTCTTTTTGGCTTTATGCTGACATCAAACTATTTAAACTGCTTAAGGTTCAATGATACCACATAATTATTAATCTACAGGATGAGGAGATACAGAGATGTTTTCTCACCTCAGAAGTCTTCAGTTGTCTGCCAGGAAAATCTTTCTCCTGTCAGATCTTCATGAGCTGACCTAACTATACTGGAGCATGGACTCTTAGAAAATTCCACAAGATGGGATGTGTCAGGACAAAACTGTGTTATTCAGCCTTCTGCCTGGACCTTGTGCAGTGCAAAGGGGCCACGGAGAATGTCATTCTAAATAATAGCACCATTCATGAACAGGGAAGGATTTCTGTGATGAACATCAGGAAAGATTCATTTGACAGCTTATCTCTGTCATTTCTTTATGTACTTCACCAAAGGTGACAGTGAAATTCCAGCTGGAAAAGCTTGGTAGGTATAGCCACCACCTTCAGATACAAGTCGATTCCTGAACAGTTGCTAGAGTCTGTCACACTCTTTATTAACAACAGCTCCGAGAGGATAATTTGTCATTCTGCTTAAAGAAAACTGTTCCTTTCATTAGCTACCAGAGAACTGAAGAGCTATCAATTCGATTAAACAAAAAAAACACGAGGAACTTGTTTACATGTATGTGAATGTATCTTTTCTTCCAAGAAAAAGTGCTGCCCCCAAGCAAAAGATGGTTCAAAGCAAAAAGGAGAAACATAGTAAATTTAGCAAATGAGAGCAACTAGCATCTCAATGACAGACCTCCTGAGATTTATCTCCCTGTATTGCTGGTGTAGAGTATTGGCTGTTGTATTGGATGGTGTATGGTTTGTAGCTCTATGGGGGCCCATCTCAGCTGAATTCTTTAACAGCTGATATGACAGAGATGTCCATTACCCAAATGGACAGCACTCTCTATTGATCCGTGCTCCACTTAGCAATCCCATTTGTCATTCTTTTGTCTCTACCCTCATCGACCTAGATAAAAAGAAGGAAATAAGCAGGCTTTAAAGGAGTTAATCCACCTATTAGGCAAAATAAGCAATTAAAGCACCTAAGACACAGAACCCTTGGTATATCTACCTCATCTTTCCCTACAACAAGCCAGCAGAACTGAGAAGCAGTCTTAGTATGAAAGAGGAGATAAAAAAATGCTACAGTCACTAGAAACTCTACCTATGTAAAGTGTCAGGTTCCTTTCACAGCTTCTTTATGAAATGTTTTTGTTTCTCTCAACACATAGTGGAGAAAAAAAGCCAAAACCCCAACAAAATAAAGGTGACTACCTTACCTGATAAACCAGTGAATCACCTGGAGAGATGCAACTGCATGTAATTTGATTTATGTAGTTAGACTACAATTGCCCAGTATTCCATTACATACAGTATATTTGTTACTTAGTTCTCATTTGAAAGATTAGAGTAGACATGAGAAATGCAGCACTGAAACATTTAATGTTCTCCTTCATAGTAGACATAAACACCCATGTCACGGAAACAGAAGCTTTTTTTTATTCCTTCACTGAACACAGTAACAGAAACAATTAAACATCTTCAAGACCTGAACTGCATAGTCATTAGCAAACAGTCATTGACATGAACCACCACTAGAGCTTGAACTGCACTTTGCCCAAGCTTTTCAACCCATTTCCATTCGGAAAGCCTTCCATATCCAGATTTCCCCTGAGAAATGTTTTATGATGCTATAAGGACTGTCAACCAGGGACAAGAGTTCCCTGGCACCTGAGCCACAGACAGAACTATCAAACAACCTTTAATTGCTGAATGACACTGGGTATCTGAGCTTGAATTCTGATCTCCAAATATTATCCATGCAACTGTCTGCGGAGATAAGACTGTTATGATAGCAGCGGATAAAACCAATTAAAATAGGGAAGAGTGAAACCCTAACTTTTACTATAAAAACAGTTTATGAGAGAACATAACAGAATGTAACAGACAAGTGGCAACATGCAATGTGCTCTCTGCTATATCAAGAACACAGCTTAGGATCTAACCTTCTTCTCCACTGGAAGGAGGCATGCACAATAGCTGGAAATAGCATCGTTTGAGTGAGGGAAAACACTGCATACTCAGGACTAAACACAGTAGCTATTAATAATTCTATAAATGCTGCTGGATTGCAAATGCTGATACCAGTAGCACATATAGGTTCATTTTAAATTTAGGAAGATATTTACAGCTTCAGCCACCAGCATGAATATTCCAATACAACTGCAGGGCATGTTTTTTTCTTTTGCCTCAGCAAATTCTCCTTTCCATTCATGCTATTTTTCTAGTGTCTCTGTCTGGTATTGTTCTTACCCTAATCTTCATGATTTATCTCTTATTGTTGCTACCAAAACTCCCTAATAAGGCTGTAAGCTTTAAGTTTTTACACACACAACAACTAAGAAATACAGCAAAGATGTTGCACATAAAAGAGAGAGTGAATAAGAATTTCTTAGTAAGCACATAAAATTTTGTTCATTTGGCAGAAAAAGGCAGATACACAAGAACAGAGAAAAATGGGAGGGTTGATATCAAATCTGACAGAGAAAAATGGGGGGGTTGATATCAAATCTGACTAACAGATCCCACAGGGCAAATCTGTAATTGACTGCTGGAAACTAGTGTTAATAAGGAGAATCTGGTTAAATGAATCATGGACATTAAGAAATAAAATCTCAGCTATAGCCAAAAAAAGGTTGAAGCCTTCAAACATGCAACAGTGCTGCTTAGAACATCTTCCCCTCCCCACCTAGTTTCTCTCAAAATTCATTTAGATATTTGCAAGTCACTAGAAAAAGTACTCAGTAAACTTCAGAACAAATAGGAAAATAAATACTTTAAAATTCATCCATCCATTATTTTTGTGGTGCTACTAATCTCTATTTAACTGTGAGAACTCTATATAAAAGTGCACAAACTACCATAATAAAGTAGAACAGAGTCCTGACTCCAATTTTCTTGTCTTTCTGATTATTTCCCTTTTTTAATACTGCATTTCTGTGATGGTGATTTAACCATTTAATAATGTTATTTAAACCTTGTGAAGTGATTCTCCAGATGACATCATGTTGACAGTTTTTGACATGCCGTTTCAATCAATTTCAGAATTAGAAAGCAAGAATATGCACTTTTCCCCCCCCCTTCACACACACCCTTGCAAAACATCAACTTAAATATCTAACTAAAACCCTTCCTTCCCCACGGCCCCAACTCCCCCAAACATACCTGTTTTCTGTAACTAAAGATTGTGTTTGTCCAATCCTACCCAAATGGATATCTGGACATCTGCTGCAGCCTTCATGTTATACCTCCCTGTTATTCATTTTGTAAGCATAACTCACCCAGAAAACAAAAAGGGAGAAAAAATAGAAGAAAAAGAAGGATGTTATAACTGGCTTTAAATTTAAATGAGAATGTTTCTAAAAACTGATGACACTGCTTAAAGATACCAGTCATCTCTTCTTACTTATTTTTAGCCTTCATGAAGCACTGTGCCCTTTTAATATCAGCATTTTAATTGAGCCCACAGAAATTGAAACTCAGACCAGAAATGAAGAAAATCTTAACAAAACTATAACTCTATTATTCACAAATTCATGTCACATTTAAGCTACAATTTTGCTAATTAGTATAGTTGCCTTAAAGTGCTTTCAGGTATTTTTAAGCCATTTCTAAAAAAATCTGTTTTTCCCTAAGCGCCTCCTTTTATCTCAATCAAAATAGTAGCATTATTCCTGTCTGTAGGGGTACAGCTCCTGAATCACAACATTTTGCTCTCTTAGTCTTTTTTGATCCTCTGGTATGCTTCCTTTGAATCAGTGAAGTAATTTTTGGATCACTACCTCTTTTCTGAAAATATGGCAAGCAGAGTGGCCTATTCCAACTTACTTCATGATTCTAATTTTTCTTATTTAACCACAAAAATATGGCTGATACTAAGTATGCAGTACAACCCTGTGAGCAACACAGTATTTCAGATATGCATACTACCTCTCTTCTGCATTCAGCCATTGCTCAGCATCTTATTGAGATCAATGGCTCTCCTTCGCCTCTTCTGAGAGAATTAAATACTCCTTTCAGACCAAAATGGGTTTCAGGAATGAAGATCGTTTGGCTGCTAATGCTTCCATATTAGTCTCTTATGGGGAGGACACGACTCAGTTTGTCAGTTTTACTCCTCTGTAGCAGTAATTGCAGGTTTTGCACCTTTACTGTTCATATTCACTTTGAAGTTTCCTCCCTCCATGCTTCTCCCCTTTCTGCCCTATTCTCACTTGTTTTGATATGGCTTGCACATTTCCTGCTACTACAATTAACAGTGCACATACAGAAACAATAGCCACTGTCACAACACTCACAGCTTCAAAGCTCTCTCCAACTTGCAAGACATAATACACAGAGAAGACACTAATGAAAAGGCTGAATTTAAAATCCCATTTATCCTGAAAAGGTTGTGCCACAGTGAGATGTTCTTAGGAGATTGCTGGGAGACACTGGGCTCTTCCAATGTTGTGGTGATCATTTTCTCAGCAAGAGAATTATGCTTTACATGTCTATACTGTTTAAGGGTGCACACATGCTAATTTAATTTATGTTTTTAGGAGAGCTGAAGCCTTTACAGAGAAAATGCAAGGGGCTATAGGTTGCACTGCATGCACAAGCGATTACGCTTGTCTCTCAAGAGCTAATGGCAGAGCTTCAAGAAGCATCAGTGAACATCAGTTCAGTTTCTCAGTAGTGTGCTTAATTCAAGATCTCCGTCTTGCAAGGAATCTATGCCACAACAGAAGGTGTTTGAGAAAAATCCCTCTGGGGTTTATAAATATCTTGAAAAGAGTTGGACTGTTTATTCCCTAAATAATTAGACTAACCCACACCAAGTACAGATATGCCACTACAGATATGCCACTACAGGCAGTGGTTGTGCTACCGATGTTTTGTTATTTGAACGTCTTCATGCCATCAGTGTTCAAAATAACCTTCAAAAAGAAATTAGTCTGTAGGTTTAGTCACTTAGTACAGTTAGAGAAGGTAGCAGCCACAGCTATTACATGGAATTTCAGACTTAGAATCAGAATCTTTATTCATTAGCTATCTTTATTCATTAGCTATCTTAGGGGTATGCCTAATAATTCCACACTATTTTAGGAAGGCTAGGAATTTCTGTGTGCTAAGACAGATGGCCTCACAGACTGAGATGAAACAAGAGAAAGAAGGGAATTTCAAAGACCAATATAATTTTAGCCACATCTTATACTACAGAGTATTGCAGATTATTACAGATTATGATGAAATACAATTCCTGTGCATGTGGGTATAGGCAGAACTACAATCACACACTATCAACAAGCTACTCTTTGCAATTACAACCCCTGAATTCAGAGGTCTTGTAAGTAGATTGAGATAATAAATCTCAAGACACACCTTCAAAAAGACTTACTTGAGAGACTCCAGATCTTCTTGAAGCTCCGTTCATTTATATTATGATATTCCTAAGTTTGAAGAAAGCAATGTTGTATGTCCCAGCTCAAGGCTAAGTCTGAGCACTGTTATTTTAGGCCTACATTACACAAATCTCAGTACCATGCTGGGCATGTGAAGACTGGTGTAAATAATGTTCAGTAAAGCAGATACTGAAGTACAAGTTAATGTGAATTCAACATGGTCTATGTTAGAATTTCCATTTTTTTTTAACAATCCTTCTTGTCCTCCCCACACAGACATTTCTGTCAGTATCTTCCCAAGTGTATGCCTCAATGAGGTATTATTCAGAGGCCCTATACTACAACACATCACTGAAAGAAAGGATAAAAAAGAAACACGGTGAGAGAGTGTACCTTATATCTTAATGCTTCCATTTTCATAATAATTTTCTTCTGAAAGAGCAGTTTTGTCTATGTTTTTGTTCTATGACTGGAAAACCTGTAGGAAGTAAAAACAAAGGCTCCCAGGAAGTAAAAAAAATTTGGACAAAATAATATCATGGTACTGATAAAGAAAACTAAACATAAAATACTACTTTTTATGTCGTTCTTTAAGCACATCCTGAGCTTGTTCTGCAGAGGACCAGAAGTCTCCATGTTCAAAGGGAGTGGAAAAAACCGGAAAATGTGGTTTACAGGACCTGGCCAAGTGAAGCTAGGAATGGTAAACTCAAATGTATATAAAAAGCCTACATCTTGTAGTGAGGTGGAAGAAGACATACCTTCTCCAGGTCTTTGACCAAGGAAACAAGAATCCAAGCAAATATTCTCTCAATTACCAGAGAGCATGATTCAAAAACACTTAATATATTCATGCAGCAAGACTCAAAAACTCAGTGCAGCAGATTAGAAAATACCTAAGATATCTCAAAATCACATCATGAATGGATATTTTTTATGTACTTCAAGTAGGTATAATTTCCTCCTAGGAGAGGCAAAGTAGCATTCTTTAATGTCAGTATTTGGGACTGAAGACCTGAATTCAAATTGTCTTCCTTGCTCCCTTCATTCTGTCTCACTCACACACATGCCACAAACAAAAGGGTGAGTGTTGTGATTTTGTTCATGTAACAAACTTCAGTGGAACTCATTCCGAAAACATCAGTCAATCTCATGCATAGATTCCAGAGGGACAGAGGGTTAAGACAGTTAGCAGGGATACCAATGGGCAAATTCAATTTTTCATTGGTGTACCCCATGCCAAATTAAAAAGAAAAAAAAAAAAAACCAAAGAAAAAAAAAAACAGGAAGAAAAAAAAGAAAAAAAGAGAAAACTTAAAGCAAGCTGACATCTGGCAGTTTCTTCTCAGGAGAGATCCAAGATGAAAATAGCTGGGGCTCTGAAGAGCAGAATCAGCATACACTGGCAAAGGTGCCTCTTCAACACAGGTGTTCACTGTCTCTCACCTTCCTGAGTACAAAACTAACTTGCACATATAAAAATAGACAGGAAAAAAACAATCATTCCTTGTCTCCAATCTCTTGCACAATCATCAGCAACTGTGCTATTCTCCACCTTATCACTGCGTCTAAATGGTGGTGGGTAGGGGAAAGAAGGAGATTTTAAACAGCTATTTCATGGATTTTATCAGGAAGATATAAACACAGTCTTCAGGTATGTGATCTGCTCTGAATTCTGCCTATTTTTCGTATTTAGGACCGAAGATGTTTGAGCATGGCCTCCTCAGTAATTCAAATCACAAAACAAGCCAAATACCATGGGTGATTAATCTACTTCCATAGCGGAGGTCAGTTACTATTCTGCAGATGGGATCACGGTATCTGGGATTACCACGCGTTTCTTTATTCATTTTTTCCTCATTATTACTACAATCCTGGCACCAGGACTGAACAATTACATATAGAACTAACTACTGCAACGCAGAAATACATCAGATCTTTCAGCAAAGACATTTCTACTGAAAGTAATACTGGAGGCAACATCTGCAAAGATATTCCAGTATTTCCCATCTATAAAACCCAATTTTTCATATAATTCTTATTTGTCTAACTTCTCACAACTGGAACATTTCTGTTGGGTGTTTTAAACAGGAAAAAATCCTGACAGAGGACAGTGCAGATGGGAAGGTAGAAGGAAGGATAGCAGAATCCATGCCCATTATAAAATGCTTCGCTATGGAGCCTGGCATGGGGAATCCCAACTCCCACTACCCTGCTGTCAGAAGATATCAAAGCCCATCAGCAAATCCCTCCCTGCATAGTGTTGCTATGCAAAAGATGACAACCTGCTGCTGTTACCATTTATTCAGTTAGCTGAAATAGCACAGAATTGTGCCAGCATTCCTAATGATCCCTGACACTTTGATTTGTTATGAAAGAAGATGCACGTGAACACTTCAGAGGAGTGTTAGAAATATTTGTCGGGTTGCAAAGTCAACTTTTCAAAGTTACGAAATGCTGAAAAGTTGTCGTTTTACCTTGGTCTCAATCTACATTTACTACAATACAGTCCATAGCAATGTCATCATGGTTCTTTTTGTTCTAGGGGACTCCTGCATCACTGACTCAGAATGAGAACAGTCTGTTCAAAGAACAGTTAATTTTTTTTTTTTTTAGGAGAAAACATTTCAATTAACAGATCTGAGGGTGTTTTTCCCATTTAAAAAAGTCTTGCAACAAAATGCCAGAAGCTTCTCATTACCTCTTAGTCCAGAATTTACTAAGGTTACAAATATTGACAAACCTTACATTTAACACTTCCGTTAGCTGAAGGGTATTATTAACCGTATGGTACAGAAATGGAATTGAAGCAGAAAAAGGTTAATGCAAGAGTGACCAACAATTTGGGCCTCCTGGTTTACAATGGTTCAAGGTGTTTAGCACTTTGTCACTCATGTTGAAGACATAGTTCACATTGACTACAATTGCACCTGTGAGAATTCACTGCTTTTGCAGATCATATCCTGTAACTTCAACTCAAGCCATGCAGCAAATCAGGAACAAGCAGCTGGCAATCATCTGTGCAACATCTAGGTTAAGCCATTTGCCTAAAACCACACAGAGACTTTTAAAAATGTTGACTTCACCCAATAAATCATATTCTTCCTATGCCCACTGCATCCTGAGCATTGATGAAAGTTGGGGTTTGGGGGTAATGTAGCCTTGTCATTGTACCACTTTCTGTCCAAGAGGATGTTCCTGAAACTAATTCTACTTTCTAAAGGAATCAATAAAATAATAAACCACTCAATAACAAAATTTCTAACCAAAGCAGCATTTTAGCTTTTAAAGAGAAGGACCCAAGAATCCTTCAGATAACCCCAAGCGCTTGGCTATCACTATTAATCTTTGTGAAAAGCCCATACATAGTAAGGTGAAGAAGAACAGTAAAAAAGGCGAACAACAGCTAAGATATATAGGGATAGCTAAGACGTATAGGAAAGAGCATAGAGAGAATTTGGTTAGATGACTAATTTATTTTCTCTTTAACCAGGTCAAACTAACTAACAAAAGGTAGAAGGGAAAAAGGGAAAAAAAAAGCAACAGTAAGAACTCCTACCAGTATATATATGGCACTTCACAGGTGTAAACTACTTTTAAAAATTAACTAATTAATCCTCACAACTTCATATTTCCATCTGATGCAGACAAGTATTATAAACCTGCATTTTACAGGAGGAAATTAGGGCAAAGAGATTAAAAGCTGCATTTCCAAATTGTCCAATTGTTCCAAATTCTGTGTGTCAGTCTGGAGTGCCCAACTTGAGACACTGAAAAAGAGAACATAAGATATTCTGAGGACCCTCAGCTCCTAAGAAAGATAGCACCAATCATAAAAGAAGGCATCTGAGAAAAATATCTGAAGTTTGGTAGTGTGATAAAAACAGAAAAGAATTAGAATTTAGAAACATTTTTTGAAGATATTGCTATTAATACACACAAGTTTGAGGCAGACTTGGGCCTGATAATAGTTTAAAACTGAATTTAATATTCATTCATTAAAGCAGCTAGCATTGCAAGAACCTCTGAATGAAGCACCTGTGCTAGGCAAAGAAAAACAATGTAAGGAACAGAGGAGGAGGCCCAGGGAGAAATGAAGAGGGCTAAGTTATGGCCAGTTTGCACAGCTCATCCAATGCAGACTGAATCTGGTATTTGTTGAGTTGGAAATGCCGGCAAGGGGGAAAGCTGGAATGCTTGTACACACAAGAAGCCTTTCTACAGCAGTAAAGCGTACACTGTACTGAAATCTGGCATCCACAGCAGCCTCCTAGAGTACCCACTGCTGGTCAGACCACAGATGAGCTTCTTCCTCTGCAACCTGTGTACCCACACCAAAGCACATCCAACCATCTGTACCCCTACAAATGAAAGGATCCACTCCTCAGAGACTCTTGTGATTACTTGCAGAACTCCACATTTTAAAACAGGCAAAAGAAGTGTTTGGAAGAGAGCAGAT
>VZRO01006938.1:18186-63805 GCA_013397915.1 Daphoenositta chrysoptera
GGGGGGGGTGTGAAATTCAAAAGTAATTCCTTCTAACCTTCTGAAAACTGGTGTTCAGATGAAGACAGCACAAATAAATCTGTTGAAGGAGTCTATTTTCCTATGGACAGACACAATTCCTAAAAGCCACACCCAGAATGTGAAAGTCTTCTCTTAATATTTAAATTGTGGTGTCACACAAGCTTGTCTATGATATTTACCATTTGCGATGAATGGTCTCCAAAACATGGGTAACAAAGGTGGCTGACAGTGTGCAGCAACCTGAATGCCAGCCTTGGAACATATGTTCTTCCCTGTCATGTAAACCCCTTCTTCACTTCTCAGTAAATGATGAAATAAGAACCATGCATTGAACCTGTAATGTTTCTTATCGTATCAGAAACACGTCTTCCACAAACATTACCCATCTGTCACAGCGTCAGGCCTTGGCATGCCAAACAATGCATGCCTTTTGTGATCTCAGCTTCTAGCCATGTATATTTACTCCATCAGCTACTGTACCAAAAGCCTCATCTCTGTGTATCTTCAGTAGAATATGAAATATAACTGTTGTCAAAGAGGTTAAGCAGATCAACCTCCTTTTTGGCATAAAGAAGAAAATCGTTATGGAATAAAAGTTCCATACTGCAGAAAGTATTCAGGCCTGTATTAAATAAACAACTATGCTTCTGGTGTCTAAAGGAAAAACATACAACTTTTTCTAAGCACATTTCTTAAACCAACCTTGTCTGTAGAGCACTGAACACAATGTGCTCCCTCATCTGCTATTCTGACCGGGACATTTCACAACAACCCCTCCTACCCCCTCCCCAGTCCATTTACAGAGGACAAACAATTATAGAGGACAAAAGTTCTACGAAGAACTAAATTTCTGCTCTTGGGTCTCAATAAAAAAGAATGTCTGCTTTCAAACCCGGACATTTCTTGGAAGAAGGACAGGTATTTTATCTCAGCAATTTTTACTGAGTACTGCATCATTCCAAAAGCCGTTGTTAATTACTTAAGGCTGGGGTCAGAAATCTGTGGTTTGAAAGCCACATGTGGCTCCTCAGGAGCATGTGTTTTGCTCTTCAATCCTCTGGCAGCAGCCCACAATTTTCAACAGCACATAAGCACAAAAGGAGGGGTTTTTTGGCAAGAAAGGGCCTTAATAGCTGTGGAATAACCACAGCTCCAGAAGTTCTCTTCTGTATCTGCTAAGAACAAATCAAAGTTTTGAAAGTAAATTTTGACAAGTAACAGGTTATGTCTAGCCTGCCATTAAGTTTACTAAAACAATTATATGCACACAAAACAAACTGCAAAATAAACCATCATAACATCAACTTGATAAAACAGCAAGCAATACTTCCTAAAGAGCTATAATTCTGCATGGCAGGGATTTTGTTTTGTTTAAAAAAAAAAAAAAAAAAAAAAAATTACCAGCAATACTAAATGTTCCTTCCCTGATGGCATTATAGACTGGTTTGCAGCAGAGACGCTTCAGTAGAGACTCACTCTCTGATGTCTTTTTGTCTTGTACTAAATAGTGTTTCTACAAATAAAAACAAACTTGCCTAGACACACACACAGGGAACCAGGTTTTTCTTTCCTCCTGTAACTTTCTGGAGGGCAGTTAATGACTGGAAATTAGTGAAGAGTGGAGAGGCCAGAACAGGAGAGCGATATAGTTTGTAAAAGCTGCCCTCCAACACTGGTAGTGCTGTTCAATTCATCCTTGTGATCAATTTGGTTGTCTCTGGAACATCTGCTCACAAGCTGAAAAATGATGAATTCCATCTCAGAATCCATAAGCAGAAAAACAGCAGTCTGATAAACAGCTAACAGAAGAAATATATGCACCTTTCATAACGAAGACAAATCACTCATTCTCACTAAGTGCTTCCAACAGGAACCCTAATTCTGTATTTATTTGCAGAGCATATGTACTGTGTCCAAAGCAGTGCATTAAAAAATATCTTCAGCAGCCAATTGGTTTGATTACATTACTCTTCCCCTGTGTAACAACAGCTCTGAAACAATAACAATATTAAAAGAGCCTCTATGAAACAAAACACTTCAGCAATATTCTGTGGGGTTTAATTTTCTCATTCTTGTTGTTGAGTAGGGGTATAATTGTATTGAACCCTTTTCTCCAATAAATATCCACAAAATATCAAGGTCACCCAATAAAGGCTTTCACGTACTTTCTCTTAAAAACCGCAGTTATTTTAATTAATAACTCCAAGAATATACTGCAGGATTCTCTTTGGCTTAGGTCTGGTCACGTGATTTTCATGACACCAGGGACACTAGGTAAATTGCAATGCTCTTCCAAGCCAAATAATGGTCTTTTTTAAAGTTAGGATGTTGATGAATTGTTATTTGCCACAGCCTAAGCATATCTATTCCTCCTTCTGTTCTCTCAGGAATGATGAATGGAAAAACGAAGTAGGAAGACCTGGAGACCAGCCTGAGCTGAAAAATCTAGCAGATATAAGCAGGATAGTTTTAATCAAACTGTGAAAAAAAGCAGTGCTATATTATTCTTCTAGTTCTATCCTCTGATTGCTAACACAGAGCACAAGAAATATTGCACTGCATTTCTCTGTCTGAAAATAGTTGAAAATAGAACAAACAATCACCCCTCACACTCTGACACACAAAAAAAGACTCCTTTAACACAGACAGTTTAAACCCTGACTTACGAGTTATGACATGCTTGTAAAGTCAACAAAAATGCTGGAGTGCACACAGATTCATTAGTTTGCAAGTGCAAAGTAATATTTATCTCCCTTGGAGCAGCTGGATGACTGGATATCCTACCATCTAATGCCCACACTATGCATATTCCACAATGTAATATTTACTCACAGATCATGGATAACAGAAAGTAATTACCAGATATGCAAGTTTTCATGAAGCCAGTTTTCATTAATTTAACAAGAATATTTATAAGATCCAATTAGGCGTTTCCCACAAGACGGATTGCACAGTCCACAAAGAGTATGCATCCCTCCAATTCTAACACGGATTCAGACAGACAGACTTAGAGATGAGTTCAACATGCCACTAAGATGGACCTGGAGAACCTCAAGGAGTGGACCCATGTGAACTGCATGATAGGCCCTGCATATGGGTCAGGGCAACCTCTGGTATAAACACAGGCTGGAGGAGGAAGAGATTGAGAGCAGCCCTGCACAGAAGTTCTTGAGTGTGCTGGTGGATAGAAAACTGAACATGAGCCAGCAAGGTGCACCAGAAGCCCAGAAAGTCAACCTGGGCTGCATCAGCAGCAGCATGGGCAGCAGGATGTGGGAGGTGATTCTGACCCTCTTCTCAGCTCTGCTCTGCTCTGCTCTGGTGAGATTCCACTTACAGTACTGTGTCCTGTGCTGGAACCCTCAGCACAGGAAAGGCATGGACCTGATGAAGCAAGTCCAGAGGTGGACCCCAAAAAATCGGAAGGGCAAAGCCCCCACACTGTGAAAAAAGCTGAGAGAATTGTGGTTGTTCAGCCTGGAGAATGAAATGCTCTGGAGAGACCTTACTGCAACCTCTCAATACTTAAAGGGAGTTTATAAGAAAGATGGGGAAAAACTTCTTAGTAGAGCCTGTAGTGATAGGACAACAGTTTTAAAATATGAAAAAAAAAAAAAGCAGATTCAGACTAGATATAGGAAGAAATTATTTTCGAAGAGGGTGGCGAAACCCTGGCATAGGTTGCCCAGAGAGGCTGTGGATGCCACATCCCTGGAAACATTCAAGATCAGGTCAGATGGGGCTCTGAACAACCTGATCTCTAGTTGACCATTGCAGGGAACTTGGAGTAGATGACCTTTGAAGGTCCCTTGCAATCTAAACCATTCTATGATTCTGTGAGAGCAGACAGATCACTGTTCAGCAGACTGGTGAGGTTATGTAGCAGGCCCGCAGTCTCTGGGAGGCAATGATCTGCCTTGATCTAGTGTGTCTGCTTCACAGAGGATAGAATCCTGTGAGCACCAATTTGTTCATGCTGGATGGGCAAGTTTCTGCTGTGTTCATAAATGCTTTCCAAGGTATGATCTCTCAAACACACACACCCAGCATGGAGGAGCAGAAGATGCAAATTTTGTGTCACCAGTATCAAGAACTGTACTTCTTTTTGTGTCTTCACTGAAGTAAGTGACTATACAGTAATGGCATGAGGCCTGACATTTCTTGAGACATGGGACTATGGAAAATTCAAACTTCTTAGCTGCTGTAGCCACTCAGAAGTGATACAGAAGATGTTAGAAGCAACAGAAAATTATATCAAGACGTTCCTCAAGCCCTGTGACAAAACATGTAAGGTCTCCTATCAGCTGACATACCTTAGTAAATACAAGAACTAAGTTGGTGGTCTTCATCCATGCAGACAGGTACCAACTCACAGGAGCTATCATTTCTATTTAAATAACCCTAAGTACTGTTCATAACCTTCTGCAAAGAAGTCAAGACATGAATAAACTTAGCTACCACTTCCCTGATCCAAGTAAGTGCTTTAAAATCCAGACAGGAAAGCTGTTCAGTGAGCTGAACCTTTTGTTTCAGTATTTGGGATAAATATTGTCTGTGAATATAAAGTAGAATTCAAGAACGTCTCTTGCAGCTTCATCTAAACCCACCAACCCACTTCAGAGGTACTTCTAGAAATATGTCAGCAGTTGGTTAACTTTTAACAAACTTGGCTGTACACACAATATACATAGGCATGCTAAT
Source organism: Daphoenositta chrysoptera (assembly GCA_013397915.1). Classification (NCBI taxonomy): domain Eukaryota; kingdom Metazoa; phylum Chordata; class Aves; order Passeriformes; genus Daphoenositta; species Daphoenositta chrysoptera. The sequence continues at coordinate 22,909 of VZRO01006938.1, forward strand.
AGTAAACCAGTTATTCCTGTTACGACAGAAGTCACAGCTACAAGTTGAGCATGCAATTTTATATAATTGAGTTCCAAAATCCTCACAGAATTGGGTTTTATATGGCAGAGCAGTTAGAAGCATTTTAAAAGAGTTTAGCACACAAGGAAACCATGAAATTCTTCACAGTCTGCCTGTATATTTTAGCATTGACTAGTACGAACCACATAGTTCAGTGCTCTTCCACAGCAACTTGAACATGACTTATTGAAGTTGATTCAAAGTTATTAAAACAGATGTGTGCAGTGCTGCATAGTTACAGAGTTCTTTCTAATTACAATTACAACTGAAATTTCCATTACACAGATGATGCTACGCTAACATGGCATTGTTACTCTGCTTTTCTTCCCACCCCAACATCCTGTCTATTCTTAGTCCTCAAATAAAATGTTTTCAATGTTGTTTTGGTTTTTCCCTTGCATGAGGTTAATATGGATTTTCCTCCAAGATCTTCCTGCACACTAATAAATTTCTCAAAACTAAAAAAAATACTGTGAATGGAAAATAAAACTTCTACAGAACAATTCAATAATAAAATGTGTAAGAATTCCTGGAAGAACGTGCCCAGGTTTTATTTCTTTTCTAAAACAGGGAACTCCAAGACTGGTTTTGTTTTTTTTTTAAAGACAGATTTAAGGAAACACTACTCCTTTAATGAAGTACAACAACAGGACAATGCTACTACTTAGGCTTTGGCTGTGCTTAAAACACAAACAGAAAGTAAAATAGACTTATTTTGCCTTTCTCCTACTTCACTATATTTGTTACCACAGTTCACTATGGTGGGATTCTGCTCCCGCGATCACTGTGCCACAAAGGCGTCTGAAGTCATTACTCACTCTGTTAATTACTAATATGAATGGGGAAGAAGGACCAGAACATTTTCACATTACAGTCTCATATTGCTCAAGGGGAAATAAATAATCCAAGTGTTGAAAGAGGATGAAATATAAAATGCCCTCTTTATAAACTTAACTTAAAGGTAAAGCTGTCACATGTTTCTAAGCCTTGGCTACCCTTGCAGACTGCATTATCCATAGTCCATTGTACTTCCATAGCACTTGCTACTAATTATTTCCATCATTTTCCAAAGCCTATAAATATAAGAAAGTACTTAAATACAATTGCGTCAAATTTAAGCTCTGTGGTTTCCCCAAGTTTAGCATCATTGCTCACACAAGTCCCAGCAGTAAAGTTTGACCATAAGAAGCCAATTCAGTTACAAGTACAGAATGTGTTTATTTTCTACACGCTGCAGCAATGTAAAGAGCTTCTTCCTCTTTGTCTTCCAAATAAACAAGCTAAAGGAAAATGTTGTAATGGTAAAAGCACTGAGGTAAAAATACTTCCATCTCCATTCCATACATTTACAACACAGTTTTCTTGCCTCCGTTGTACCCCAGTAGCTCTGTTTTCATCTCTTCTATTGGGCGATGTAAAAACCACTGTGCAGTTCAATACCCCTGTTTCAGGGACAGAATTTTCACAGCTGTCCAGGAGGCAAGAAATGACATTTCTTTTACAATAAGGCAAACCAATATATTGCATCAATTTCATTCAGGGAGAATTGAAAACAGATCTGCATGTTCCTGAAGGACAAGACCAAGACCCATGCCCACTACCTCTCAGAATAAACACACCAAACTAATCCATAAACCCGCAGCTCAAACCATGCTGCTAGCACATGGAGAGCCTTAAGTTCCTGGCGGACAATATAGCCATCCATTTTCACTGCAACTCACAGAAACCCTTATTGTAACCAGCAATGTTTTCCTCTTTTTATTGTGTAGCCAAAAGTTGCTCCTTCAGTACAAATTAATAGCACACTTGGGATAGGAAGGCCTTTGGGAGACCATTACAGGATTTCAACACCATTTATGTCATCACCATGTGGCGCCTCCTTCACAAAAGGGTAGGGCAGCAGGTTGTGCCTGTGTGCTTGGAAGACTGTAATGCTGGAGATTTCGTTTGTATACCCGGATAGAGGAAACACTTGCCTTTAATGGCTTTAAAAAAGGTCGGTGTTTGATTTAATAAATTCCCTGCCAAGAAAGCAGACTCCATTCTCAAAGGTTTAACACTAGTACTCACTGGGTGGCTGGGTGTCTCAGAGCATTGCTAGCAAGCTACAAAGGCTTTAACATCTGTGGATTTCCCCAGTTCGAAGCCAGCCCAATTCAACTGTTTCTATACTTAGCAGTCTCTCTAAATACATGAGAGATGAGTTTGGCAAGCCTCTGTTCCAGCTCTGCATTACAAACTCATCACAGTGTCCTATAAATTCAGAGGTTAAAAACTCACCTACGGGGAAATGCACATTTTAAATTCAAGCTAATAAACCTGTCTTCCTTGTCTCTGTAAAACATATTGTAGTTCTGTTGCTTAATATCCAAACCTTTGCCTGTTAAAGCAGTCCTGTTGACTTACTTCACAGAAACCACTGATGTGGGTTCAGTCATACATGTGCTAAAACATTTGCATGATTATGCTAAAGTGACTAAATGTGAAGCAGACTGTCAAAACAATAATTTAAAACTCAACTGCATAACACTGCATGTAACTGTATATAAAGCTAAAAGAAAATCCTTACAATCTCTAAGAAAATTCATTTAATAAATACTATAACAATAATAACAATAGCAACTACATAAATGCAGTACTTTCTAATTTCAGAATATCACAGTGATAACAAATCATACTGATCAGAGACAGCACACCTATGTGTGGTAGGTATTTGTTCCTAAGTTCTTTTAATGGAAGGGTTACAGTCTCATTTTTTTCCAAACAGATTATGGCCCATACTCATGTATTCAAATTATGCACAGATGCTACCTTTTTTCTTGCCCTCAGGAATCTTGAAAATAAAGAACTAATAGATAATGTATTCATTACAGGAGCAGTGTTGTATTCACCTAAAAAAGCAACAAAACTCAGAACCAAATATGTGTGCTGCTTTAATCTCCACAAATATTTTTTTCAAGTATCATTTCCTCAGTAATACTTCATGTTCCAAGTATAATCCATCCCCCTTCAAAAAAGTAAAAATAAAGATAGAGTTTACCAGTGAAAAACAACATTATATATGTACTCAAATATCATTGCACTGATGCAGTATTTTAACACTGCTGTCTGTGCCACATCTATTATGAGACATGGCTCCTGGTTGTCTGTCCTAACAGTCAGGCTGTTACCAGCATGCAAGATGTGTGTGGCTCCCTCTGTTGGCTACCTTGCTCTTTGGTAGCAAAAAATCCACATAAAAGGAAAAAAAGTCTTACTGGGAGGGAACACTATTTTAAGCTTTTGGCTAGGACATGAAAAATTATCTCCTATGAAATGGAGAATGAATTGTGAAAGAGAGAAAACACACAAAAAACTAAATGTCTGAACTTCACCCAGCACTTGACCAGGCCTTAAATTTTGCAGGCATAAATATCTGCTCTCAGAGTTTTCTTTTTCTAATGAATTCGTGACATGTATTACTAGAACCATCAGGTTCAAGCATGCAAGAAAGTATTTAGATGTCAAAGTACTGGTATATCAAAGCACAAAAACCACTATGAAAAACTATGCAGCTGCTTATTTGCTTGCAAATGCCAAAGTTAAGCCACAAAAGCAGTTTTGGAAAAATACTGATCTATCTATGCATATTCATAGTGTGTCATACCAACAAACCTAAACCAAAGTTTCTGTAACAAATATCCATTTAAAAGATTTTAAAATAATTCATACTTAATAGAAGTGAATGCCAGCAGCTATTTTGTTCAGCAACACAAATCAAGTAATTATTCTGGCTTGGTAATTATGAAGATTCAAAGTGGTGATAATGGTCATAATACTGCCTTCACTTTCAAGACAGGTAATTAACTTGTATGATGTCAGCGGTTCAGAACTGTTTGCTCAGTAACACCATCGAAAAACTGTATCTCAAGCACACCAGAAATGCAGGCACAACTCCTGCTGAGAGCCTTCACCCAGGAGCTTCTGAATCCAGCAGAGATCTCCGGCAGGGGAAAAATAATAAAACAGGGAAAGACTACAATATAAACAGGGCTCTCCTGCAAGGCCACAAGTTGTTAAACAAAAACATATTAGGTAACGACAAGGCTTAGTGAGCCAGTGACTTATTAGTCAACACAGGGGTGTGTGGCTGGCTGGAATTCCCAAATCAGATTGTCTGCCAGACAGTCAATTCCATTACTCTGCTCTGATAAAACCTGCAAAACCTTCAGACAGCTATCCTCCTGCAACGTCTGGCAGGACATCCAGCAAGCAGATCTGTGTGGTCCCAGGAGCAGAGGTCTATTCTCTCTCAGCTTTCTAGCTGGTTTCATTGTGACTTCTTTGTTTCTCTCACCCATGGTAAACTGAATGCCAGCGGCCAGAGCTGCACTGGGTTACCGGTTGTCATCCTTAACAGAAAAACAAAGGTGCCGCTTAGACCATTATTGCAACATTGTACTTAAAGTATCAATAGCTTTAAGGCTTCCTACCTTGTATTATCAGCTCAGTCATCATTAGATATTGTGGCTGCAGTACTCAGTACTGTTAAAAATACAGCAAAACCAAGCCATAGTTTTTGCCTGCTGAGGAACTGGTGTGTACAGAGCATTGCTGAGGAGTGGATATGAAATATGAACATATTTCTCTCTTGACAGCAATGAAGTGAAGATACCTTGGTCTTTGTATTGCATACCGAATGTTACTAGGTGCCAGCTAAGACTAATGGTTAGAAAAGCTTGTCCTCACTCTGTAACCTGCACTGATGAAGATCATGCATGCCCTTGACACTAATCAAGTAGAAGGCATTCTCTCACCTTCTTGGGGGTTTTGAGGGGGTTTTGGGGGTTTTTTGTTTGTTTGCTTGTTGGGTTTTTTTTGTTTGTTTGTTTGTGGGGGTTTTTTTGTGGTTTTTTTTTTTTGGTTTGGTTTGGTTTGGTTTGGTTTTGTTTGGTTTGGTTTGGTTTGGTTTGGTTTGGGTTTTTTTGTGTGGGGTACTTTTTAGGGTTTTTTCCCCAGAAAGAAGGAAATAAAAGCACTGTACTCTGTTTAACCCTGATTGTTCTATGTGAATACTCATCTGCCTCCATCAGGAGTCAGAAAATAACAGCTTCATAATTTTTGCTCTATGGGGTCCAAACTTGGGTTGCTAGGGTAAAATCCTCATATCTGCTCAACTCTTTACTTACCAAAATGAATGGGGGTTCTCTTCAGCAGAATTTTCAGTACACCTTACTCTGGCAGAGGATATACCTCAGGGGCAATAGAAAGCATCTCTGTAACTTCTCTTTTAGAAGTGTTCTGCCTGAGGCACTGGGGAACATTACAGGAATCCAGGCTGAGGGCATGGAGTGGACATGTCTCTCTTGAAAAGATTTTGGGCAATGATGGCAGAAGACAAAAATCCTAAACCCCAAAACTCTGGGACTAGAACAAAAAATAGGTTGTAACTGCCACTTATTTCTACCTTCTCCTCAGCTCTGAGTTTCACATCTGCATGTTTCTGGAAGAAACATAAGCACAGCATTAATATTAATACTGAGCATTTTAGACAACAAATACAGAAAGTAAACACAGCCATCTAGGCATCCACCCATGCTATATGCCATACTGAGTAGTTTTTAGTTACTAATCTGGAAAAAGATCACAGAGTTTGCCAACTAAGAGAGCAGTCCATCAAATATGCAGAAAAATAGCGTACAAATAACATGTATGATAGTCATTTTGAATCTGGGATTCAAATTATTATTCTTCAAATTACATTAGCCAGTGAACAGCTCCCCTCCAACAATCCCTGTCTTTTATTAAAGAACTGACATAATACAGCAACATTACTTTCAATAGGAAAGAGGATATGAGAAGGTCAAACGCAGCTGTGTGGGGGTTATGCTCCACGGAGCTGTAATAAGGAGCATCAATGTGCTTGTTTCCAAAGATTTATGAAACCAAATGTGACTAGGTACTTACAACCATGGCTTAAAGCATATTTAGAAAGAAGTGTAGAAACATGGGTCCAGTGCCACTTGTACTTTCCAGTAAATATGTACACTGTGAATTCTTAAGACTCCTTAGCCCAAAACCTAGTAGTAATCTGTGGTACTGCTGATCCATCTGTGACTAAATACAGAGTAACTGTCTCTCAAGGAATTCATCAACATGTACATTGAATTAAATAACATAAACAATAGAAAGAACATTTCGTCTCAAAGCAGGGCAAATAAATTATTGAAAATAAGGGTTTTTTCTAAACAATTCTTTGCTGAAGAGGGAGGTTTCTGTAGTGATCTCTGCAGTATAACAAGTGGAATTACTGAGAGAGAATGTCAGTCGTATTTTAGCTCAAACATAAACAGCAAAGGTAGTTGCTGATATATCTGGAAAGCCCATTATCCTTTAGAAAAGAAACTTATTTAAATTTTGAACTTCAAAATAGAAAAATCCAGAATGCTTTAAGCTGAAATGCACACATATATAGCTTACCTCAACATACATTTTGAAATTGACAAGATAAGTGGACCAGCTTTTGATATAATGTATTCATATTGGTTCTAGTCACTAACCAATTACCATGAAGAACTTTGAGATACCAAAAAAAAAAAAAAAAAACCAACTGAAAAAATTTACTTTAAATTCCATGGATACCCACCATTAAGGTTTAAGTTCCCTGAATTTAACTTTAAAAAAAAAAATTCTTACATTATGAAACAAATGACAGTACAAATCTATCTATTCATAAGAAATCTATCATGTCATAAGAAATACTTGCATAATGGGCAACAGGAGAGAATAGGGTACTCAGCTTACAAACTGCATCAGCCCCTGTGATATTGGCCTGCTTTAATACCGAAGCATGGAGAAGCCTTACCACTGAACAGCATTCCTCTGACTTTCAGAGCATACCTTTGTATATCTGTAGTATCTCAAAATCTAACAGAGGCAAACATACCTTTGAAAATACTAGAATCATAGGCAGTTAACAAAAATATAATATACAATAAATATCACTGTACAAATGCAAGTCATTGTAAAAGGCCATTTCAGTTTTAGCTACAGTAAAAGTGCAAAAACAGGATCACAGAATAAGTCACCCCTCAAGCTCTAAAAAATTTATTTATCCTCTGATAGCTATCAAGTGATTATATATTTGATGCATTTTTCCTAACCATACTGAAAAAAATAAAGCCAAAAAAAACCCAAACAAAACAAAACACCAAGGAACAACGACAACAAAAAAGCTAAACAAACCTTTCAGTGTACGTGAACCAAACTCTTATGTTTAAACAAAGGGGTTTGAAATAATAAACATTCTCCTTTCCTGCACTTGAGACCATGCTGGACTATTTCAGTAGCTATTTATACCTTTACTACAAAGAACACTTGACTTATGAAATAGGTTCACAATCCCTTTGAACTGGCATAGATCCACACTGCTGCAAACAGATGTTTTTGCTGACACAAAGAAGAGGTGATGAGAAGGGAGAAGGTGGGAAAAGAGCAGATGGCCTTTTGTAGTAACAAAACGGCTTTGCAGATGGAATTGGTGTCAGTTTTCCGTACTTTTTTATTAGTCTACCTAGAGAATAGGAATTATGGTTCATCAATGATCAAGATTAGTATTTTATGCCTTTGGTACACCATCACTGTTTCCACATGGTTTTCTGAATTCTGGTTTCTCAGCAAGTGATAAGGAGATTAGTGAGAGCTTGGGATAATATGAGTTGTTCAAAATAATATATGGATAGAAAACAAGATGCAGCTGTCAACAGCCTTAAGGATGAGTACAATCAAGAACTTGTTCTGGTGACAGAAATACCTAATAGTGTTTGCTATCATACGGCTAACTGCATCTCAGTCAGTGACAAAATCAGCCTTTCCCTATTTAACCCATATATTTCTCCTCAAACACTCCAAGATTTAAATTTGGGATAAAACTTTTTGTATCGACACAGGTGGTAGTTCAGGGCTGGCATGGTTTCAGATATCTGTGTCTTTTGATTAGTTCTGGACTAACTACAAGGCATCAGTCTCTAGCATTTTCAGCATTTCAGAAAATAGTGATGCTCACTTGGTCATACAGGACCGTCCACAAGCTATTTTCAATTAGAGATTAAAAAAAAGGATACACAGAAAAAGATTCTAAATGACATCTGTGAGTAACAAAGCACCAGGTCTCTGCAGTTCTTTTATCTACTTCCTCCTTTTTCATGACTTCCTAAAGGGTGCTTCTTGAATATCAAATTATGAATATGATAGGGACAGCAAGTAATGTGAGACAGCCATTTGTTTAACAGGGCTAACCCCAAGCCACTAGTGCTTGCACAAGCTGTTAAGCTCTGTCATTATACCAGAGCTTTCCAGAGGCCAAGTGCAGAAGGGTCATCTCTCTGAGAAACTGTATACCCTTTACTTCGTGTTTTGCTCTCTGGGGTGAGCTGTAATGTGACCTTCAGAGTGACTTGAGGCTCGAGGTTGGAAAAGTACAGATGCTGCAGCAGATCTGAAGAGCAGCAACGGTGTGAGAGGAGTTCCAAGGCAAAGCCATGAAGAAAGTCCATGATGCTGCAGGGCGGACGTGTGGCCCCCTCAGCCCCCACCTTACACCACAGGCTCTGTCTGCTTTCTATGCACAGAAAAGGAAAGGAAAGACGGAAGAAAAGTACATGTGATGCTAAAAACAAAGATTATGAACATCTATGAAAGAAAATAATACAGAGCCTGCAGCTCAAGAACTCAGGCTGCACACTAGAAATTACTTTCAATTTAGCTAGGATGTTCTGGTGATCAGACCAGAAAAAAGTATGCACACTTGAAGCTTTGTATTTATTATAATCTTTATGTAAATGTCATGATATCTTTAATTTTCTTTGCTAATACAATTTCTGACCTTCCACAGTGAAGTCTGTGTTTGTCAAAAGTACAGTTTTTCCATTAGACAAGATTTTTTAGCATCTCAGGGTAAATGTTTAAACAAAAGATTAGAGAAAATACCATTCAATTGCAGTTTTTTGATGAGGCAAACACCATGCTTTTAACATGCCCTTTAAAATGTCTTTTAGCTACTGTTTCAGTTTATGTTCACTGTTATCATAAACTATAAATATAAAAATTACGTGTATGTTCTGACTGGTTGGTATGTGTCTGCTTTCATGCGTGCACCTAAATAGAAACTGCTTCTGCTCCAAAGAATTTGTGCTCCAAGAATCCCAAGAAACAAAGGAGCTCAAAAGCTCTCCATCTATCATCCCTTTATGTCCAAGGGTCTTGAGGAGAAAGGAGGAAAAGGACATCAATACCTTTTCTCTTCAGACTCAGCATTACAAGCGTGGCCCAAAGAAATATAGTAATTACTTTTGCCAGTATTCCTGACTTGGTTTTTGAGCATTTTGGGTTTTATTTCCCCCTCCTAAATTATAAAAAGAGAATGTTTCAAAATTACTTCAGTTTTCAGACAGGAAAAATAAAAGAGAAAAAGAAAGACAATACCAGAATGCATAATGCTGGCCATTCATGGACAACTTTTAAGGAAATTTTAGGCACAAATAGGTAGGGAGAAAAAAGTTAATTATAAATGACACTGTACAACTCCTATCTAAGAATCCTGAGGTTCGTAAAAGAAAAGGTTATCCCGAAGTCTAATAAAACATTATGCCTGAATGTCCCTTTCTCACACGCTAAAGGGTACCGCTATTGTTCCCCAGCAAGGCAGACAGCTGGCACTGCACTCTGAGCACCAGCACGGCTGTAGCCAGCAACTCATTTACGACCCGAGCATCAGTCAGTCAAAGCAGATCATTTAGCAAAAAACCTCCCAGGCTGGTAGTCTTCCCATCCCTCACTCCCCCCACATGGCAGCAGACAGGTCCAGTCAGGCTGCACAATTCCCGGCCTTCAAAAGCCTAACATTTTTCATGTTCATTTGAGAGGTTCTTTCCCTTGGATTCAAAGTGCTTTCACAAACGTGTTAGTGGGTGAGAGCTTTCTATTCTCACGCTAGATGTGATTAATTTGTGGCATTCACGTGGCTAGTTCTGCACAGACAATGGGAATGGACTGGCTCACACCCCATCTACAAGCAATTTATGCCACAGAAGTTCAGACTTAAAGCAAAAAGGCTTTGAGAGTAGCAAGTTTCCTGCTTGTTATGGATGGTGCTGAGTGAAAGACAATCAAGTATTTCTGCAAAAAGAAAGAAGATAGCTCTATTACCAATAGCACAATTATTATTAAAACTGACCTGATAGGGACAGAAGAACATTTTTCTCATTCCTGCATAAATGACAAAAAAACACATTAAAAAAGCAAGACCTGATTCGTAGATTTTCTTTAGTTCATCTAGCAAACTCCACACACTAAGAAAGCAGGGACAGGAAACCTGAATAAAAATAATTTTAACCCAGACACTCAGATCTCCCTCTTTCATTTACAATTACAGTTGCAGAAGCACATAGTAAAATAGCAAGAGGAATATTTTTTGAATCCTCTTCTCTTGGTAGATTATTCTAGCTAAAGCCCTCGACAACAGTCCTATGCAGTTCTGTAATCAATCTCAGCGCTTACTTTTGATGGACTAAGATAGTAGGAACTCACAAACATCTGCAATTCATCTCTGTCAAAGAATACTTGAACTTTCTTTACTCCAGTGTACCTGCTGTACAGACAAGTGTTGAAGATCAGCTCTCAGCCCTACCAAATAAGATCACTTGTACCATACATCAGAAATACAGCACTGAGTCAAATTCATACACAGATACATAGATATGAGAGTGCACTGGACTGAGATTTTATCTCCTATATATACACATTTTCTGGCCTAACAAAACACCTGGAGTACATTATCAGATGCATAGGGTAAACATGCACAGATTCTAACCTGCACCAAAAAAAACAGCCCTCAGTGTTATTCATAAAGCAGCATCTTTGAGTTCTTCTGAATGTCTAACATAAGCTAAGGACATTGCATGCAGTCTCAGACCATGCTGCCCATCATTATTAGAAGTATTTAATTGTTTGCTGCCTCTCTGGAAAGGTTTGAAAGAAAATTGAAAGGTACAAAACAGGAAAGCAAAAAATAGGCAAAGAGTAATGAATGTCTACTTAACCATACACTGGCATGTGTTTAAAACTAAATGGACCAAATTGCAAAGAAGGAGCTGATGTATCCAAAATGCAATATCAGTAAATGGAAGGTCCTCTTAATTTCTATCAATTAACCCAGTACCTTAAAGTCAGCAATTACATACAGAACCATGCCCTGCAGTGGCCTTGAATTTGTTTCATAGCCAATGCATATAATTAGTCCTGATTAATATCCCACACTGCACACCAACAGTATCAGCAAACCTGAATGATCTACACTGCTGCTGCCACAGGAAGCCTTAGTGGTCCGATTGGTGCCTTTATCAAAGCACTCTGCCCAAATGAGATTGAGGCTGTTTTGGCACCCACACTGCCTGATTTATTAAGAGAGAAACTGCGCTGCCTTCCATGTAATCATATTAATCCCTTGCATCAACTAATTAAAACACAACGAAAGATTTTAGTTATGTGTAAGCAATTACAAGTTCCTGGTTGACGTCCAAATGGATTCACGACATTAATTTGTGAACAATAAGGCCTCGTGTACTAGGGAATTTTAACAGGTGAATTTACATACCGTATGCACATTTTCATTAATTGTGAGCACATTAAAAAGCAATAGGTGTGAACCTTACCTAAACTGAAGAGTATTCACAAAACTGTTTCTAAAGAAAAACCAATAAAGCTTAAAGCAAAATAAGTTTCCAAGGATATACATAAAAACTTACAAAAAACCTCTTCAAGAATAGCTAATTGTCTGAAGTATGTCATTTCAACTGCTTCGGTAGAACATACATTTTGCTAACATTAACTTCTTGGATTAAATTTGTCTGTAAGTGAAAGTGAGTGACTAATGGTAGAACTGGTAACAGCTGTTATTGGGGATCACTTCCAGTTAAAGAGAAAGTGTCTGTGCAAAAAGCTTCGTCAAAAGCTGTGCTACTTGCTGTGTGGCTTCTGTTCCCTCTGGTTCGCCTCAGCTGGAAGGGGAAGTGCTCCAGCTTGAGGGATGCATATAATCCGACATGGGGATAGCACACGAGAACCCACAGGGTCGGTCATTCAAGGCAAGGCACACAGATATAAAGTAACACACTGTGGTTACAAGCTTGAAACACACTATCAGTGAACGTTTCACTGTGCAGATGGCTTGTTGTCTGAGTGCGGCACAACACACCTAAAGCAAATAAAAGAGATTTTTATTTTATCTTATTTTAAATAATTTCATTTAATTTCATGTTTACTACTTTTATTGTTTATTTATTGGTTTTATTGTTATTGTTTTGGGCGGATGATGCTAAATTATGCCACTCACCTTACAAACTGCCAATTAAAATGTAACAGGAAACAAATGTATGTTAGCACTTTGTTTTCTGAGTAAAATCATACCACAATTGATAATCCACGTTCCCCTCCACACTACAAGAAAAAATACAGTGAGGTTCTCCTGCTAGAATTTCTAGCAAGTTTCAGATGCAAGGGCAGTCAATGATTCTCATACTGACAAGGGAGTGTACATACATCCTTGTGTGTGGAGGAATGCACAGCAGAGGTAAAAGCTTCCTTTACTCCCGAGAAATGAAAGGCTTGACATATTTTAGCAACTACATAACATAACTTGGTAGTATTACTGTCTGAAAAGTAATGGTTGTTCCCTAAAGATGATATTTATTATTCATACACAGCAATTTCCCCACAGCCCAGCAAAATCTTTGTGAGAGCAGTACCATAGAAAACCTAGCTAAGGAAATGCACTTTGAACAGACATAGATATAATAAATATCATAAAAATAATATTATTATAAAGAAATATTATAAAGAAAGTACAATTCCCTGACTTCAATCAGGAGCATAACAGTGTCTTTGGTGAGGGCGAGGAGCAGTGGTAGGGCTGGGGTTGGGGTTGGGGTTTGGGAGGGGAATAGTGGAGGGAGAAAGGGTAAGAAATATGGAGAAAATATCTAGAACTGTTTCAGTGCAGACTAATTTAGTAAAAGGAGAGAAATTTAAATGGATTATGTGAACTCCTCCTCTCTCTGCTGATCCGGTACCCTTTCCACATCTGTCTTTAATTGCTCAGGGCACCGTCTGCTGTCTTCCTTAATACAGGCACTCTGCCTTGACAAGAAATCCTTAACGTATCAGGCTGTATCCTGATCAACTGTACCACTACAAGATCTTACCAGGAGATAGAAGAAAACGGCTCAGTAAAATAACAGACTTTAAGCTGCAATTCTGTTCCAGCCCCAGTTCCCTGCAATGTCATTGCAACCCAAGCTGGCAGCAGCAAGTGGCTGCAGTTCCACAGGAGAGCAGAGCCACAGCATTGAGAGAAATACATGGTTCCTTAACTGAAAACTACAAGCAAATGCGAAATTCTATAGGCAAATATTTATGAGGCGCAGTCATGAAATAATTTTACATCCTGGTAGACAGCTTTTGCGCACATTATTTGGAGTTTTTGTAATACAAAGAACTATGAACCTGAGAGTTTTGTATCATACTGTCCTTTCCATCGTACTCTTATTCTTCATTCCACCTTCACAATTAAATCCTCCCTTTTCATATTGTTTTGTGACTGGGGTTTGAAAAAAGTATTTTGTAGCAACAGTTTTGTGCAGCACCAGAGTGGGGCCCCTTTTATCAATGCCTCTGTACTACCTCAGGGTTTTGACAGAAAATCCTATGTAAGGCAGGCAGTGAGCTTTTCCTCCAGCACATTCCCACCATCATCAATTGGAAACGATTACTTAAGAAAATCTACCAGTATATTCCATTTGGCTATGCCCACTCCGACAGCAATGCTGGTGCTGGAAACAAGCACCAGGCAACTTACTCTGAAAGCTGCCACTGCCAGCCCTGAAAGTTTCCCCTCTCTAAACTACATTTCTCCAAATGTGCCATACCAGGTACTGGGGCCAGGGGGAAAGCCTATCGTCTATCCCCTGTGGGAGAACATGTCCCTGGGTAAGGAGGTGCTGGCTGCTCTGGGAACCTTTGCCCTATGACTGCTCTCCCCCACAGAAAAAATCTCAAAGAGAAAGTCGAATCTACAAGTGAGTGGAGTCATAATGACTAAAGCAAACAAGAAATCATAACAACCATTAGTTTGTCTGCCCTTGGTTTATTGTTCTGCTTTAGATAAGGCACTAATCATGTGGGGAGGGGGAAAGGGAAGAAGAAAGTAGTAGTGAAAGCTAGTATGCTATTCTCTTGCATACACTTATCTTCTGGCACAATATTCTGGATGCAAAGTTCCTGGCAATAAAACATTATGGTTTCCTTCTACTGGCCATTATTGTCAGCATGCAACAATAAAGTCTGCTTTTTTGTAATAACTAGTCTTTGAGGGTTACACTGGTGAAATGTTCTAGACTACCCAAAGGTTTAAAACAGAGCTCATGGTTTCTCCTTTGTTTTGACGATGCGCGAAAAGTTGTGAAAAATTTCTGAAAAAACAAAAATCAATACATATCAACTTTGGTAGCAGCAGCTGTTGGCAAGCATACCTTCTTTGAATAAAGCCGTCAATATATCTAAGAGTTTAAACGCCATTTTCGAGGTAGTTACCTTCCTGGACTAAAAATTAATGATTACAAACATTCTTTGTTTCTGCCCCATCCCTACACTCTGTTTTCCTGTGGTAATGAGCAGAGTCAAGCTATCACTTTTATGTGCATGTTGCAAGCACAAAGAAGGGGAGTAGGATATGATGGCAAAACTACTCCCCCTAGCCTGCCTCCTTATAAAACAAACAAACAAAAAAAGCAACAACAAGCACCATGCTAAATCCTTCTGATGAGGGGGAAAAAGAAAACCTTAATTTGATTGCGCTTAAGGCTGTGGAGAAGTCATCCTCACATAACTACCACACCGGATCCTGGCACACATCCAGAAATTTGAAGCACTAGAATTATATATGGTGGCATGTGTCAGGCCATTTCACTGCACCTAACAGTCGTCTCCAGCTTCATTTCAAGCTAATTAGCTGCAAAAGTCACTTGAGAAAATTCTCCCCTTCACGGGGATTTCACGTTAAGGGCTCTAAAAAAATCGTCCCCTACTACAGAACTGAGGAACATGGAAAGACTAAGAAATGCTGCACTAGATTGAGACGATCAATGTTTACCACAAATCAGTCAACACTATCAAGGACTAACAGGGCAGAATCAGAATTAAGGAAAAAAAAAGAAGAAGAAATAAATTAATAAATTATTCTGGCCAACGACAAACCTCATGGGTTTAACTTGATATGCCATTAATATGAAAAGAATTTGACAGTTTACATAAGGGATGTGACCTGGTGCCAACAACCTCTGGCTTCTACATTTTCCAGATGGCAAGAGATTAGGCTAAACTCTTTATTCTCATAAGAAGATTTTTTTCCTCCGTGGAAAAACTATAAAGGACAATTCTTTTCCAAATTTCAAGTCTCCTTCACAAATGTCTACTCAATTCCAGGCCTTAACTAATGTCTATTAAAAGAAGTCTTTGGGTTTGAAGTTGTGAAGAAGAAAAATAATGAAATAGAATTAAGAAAAAAACTACTAAAGCAAACCTAAGTTTAATGCTAGCCTTTAAAAGATATATTGACAAAAGCAGTGGGGGAGAGTTTGAGCTACCATTAAGTTAAAGGAAAAGGTTGGCAGTTTTCAATTATGAATGTGAATGCCTACTTGAGTTTGATCTTGGTGGACTTAAAACAGGTAAAAAGTTAACCCTACTTACATATTAAAAAATGCAGTTTTGTTAAATTCAATATGCACTGTTTTTCTCACCTTGATTTATACCACCATTGACAAAGACTTTGAAGGACATTCCTGTTTAATATGGTAAAGAGCCACAGCACAGGGCATTGTCTCTGCTTTGCAAATATTAATATGAAAAATCATCTCTTGACAAAGCATGACACTATTTTCCATTAATCCCTGAAATACAGCAAAGAAGGAAACTGGAAGTCTTTCATTGCCCCTCATCCAGGGGAAGACGTGGATGATTAATCAAAGTGGTCCATAAGGTGAAAATATATTGTGTGAAATGGAACTTTTGCAGACAAAAATTCGTAATCAATCAATCAGACTAAACATTAAAAAAAAAAAAAATCAAAACATATTCTTCAGTGCCCAAGGTATCAAAAAAATCATCTGTTGAGAGTTGTTCACTTCTCCCTTCAACCACCAGAAAGTATTACCTCATTTTTTGCTTTACTGGCATCACCATAGTAACCCTTCCCCTGCAAGAAATATTCCCCAAAGGCCACCACCCCCTCCAACACATGCCTTCAACACCTCCTATCTTTGTGCCTTATAAACTGACCTATCTCTGAAGACACACAGTAAATTCAAGTGCTGAACACATACCAAATCTCAGCCATTAAAGGATCATCTCCAAATCTAAGCTTAACAAGTGCTCTACACAAACCAGATTTTAAAGTGATCAGCATTTTGGCTCAGTCCAAGATGTGGAGATACAGAGCAGCTATTACCAAGACATTGTTTCCTTAACAAACCTCCCTCTTGCCTCCCACCATTAGAAAGTCATTTTACACATGATCATCTTTCATTTCCAAACATTTAGATTGGTAAAGATAAATTTATAGTACTTTCCACATTACAATTGTGTCACTCAGATTCACAGACTAGAAAAGTCCAGCCACCATATAACTTTAGAATGTTATTTAAGGAAGTGAGCTAAGATTACATCATAGTACCAGGTTTTCCTCAGTGGTCTAAGGGAAAAAAAAAATTGGATAATGTACCCAGTAATCACTTTATAGGCTTCCTTTGGAAGGAGTAAATGCTACAGTTTTGTTTGTAAAATATTCTGCGGAATGGTCAAATACTAAAGTTAGTATTAGGGCTCAGGGATGTAAAAATATCTGCCATAAAGTGTTCTCTTACAAAAGACAGCACGGTTTTCTTTAGCCAAGGTATTTTACAATTTTGCACCAGTTCTGAAATCTTCTGTGATTATCAAATTAGATAAATAAGGGGTTTGACACACTCCTAAATAACATTTCTTTTCAGTCCCACACTTGGGCCAGCCTAGGGCTACACTGCAGCAGGAGGGGACAGGTAATCCTCCTGAAGACTGTTCCCCACATCCTCCCAAGCAGAGAGCTGCTCTGCACCAAGTAAGAGGAGTAAATCAGTTTCATGATGATTCAGAAATAAACTTGGTCTTTGTCCATGCTGCTGCTTGAGATGACAGCCACTCTGCTATTCTCACTGCACTCATGACACATCCTCTGCTTTTTCAATGCAGCCTGGTATCACCCTAGAAAGCCAGGGCAAGGTTTGTACACCTTTACTGGTAGTATTTTGTTTTAAACTCAGATTATTGGAGCCAAAGCTTGATCATTTATTCTAAAAACTCATTACCTGTACCTGTAGCTGAAGGCAGCAGAACCTTCTGTAAGAATATCAAAATACTCTTTCTGTTGCTTTTGAAAAGCAACTGAGGGAGCAATCCCTTCAGCTTGATAAGCTTTTGCTAAAAACATATCATGAAACTCTTGATATTTCTCACATTCTCAGAGACAATTTGATTTGGTCAACAAACAAGGAAAGTTTAGAAGAAGGTTAATTCAGCACAGCAGAGGATGGAAGAAAGCCTTGAAGAGCTAACTGCCTTTAAATGATCAACTTACTTATGTCGGCACCTTCTTTTTCTGCTTTCAGTAATATATTATCTGCCCAATATTTCTCAATGTCCTTCAAAAAGACAAATTTCTTCAGATTCTTATGAAGACTTGGCTCCCTCACTATAAATGGTATGCTTTAAGTTCTTCCCTTTTTTCTTCTCATGTATCCCTCAGTTTCTATATAAATACAGTTTTGTTTTTTCTTTAGTTAACACTGTACTGCATTTTCACTCTGTTCTCTAATTCATAGCTGCTTATTTCACACTTTCCAGACATATACTGCAAAGAACTGCAAAACCAGAAGACAAGGAGTCTGAATTACTCCATGTCTGTTAGGAATTTTATAGAGAGAAAAGATCTGAGGCTTGAAGGAGTACTAGGTTCTAGAGATGAGTGGGATAGCTGGAAATTCCTTACATATATTTTGCTTTTCAGTTGCAAAAAGCTAGTCTCCTTTAGGATTAAATCAGAACGTTCTATCTTGACAGGAAGAGCTGTAGATCGGTTTGTAAAAACAAAACAAAACAGAACAAAACAAAAACAAAACAAACAAAAAAAAAAAAAAAAAAACAAAAAAGCAACAACAACAAAACAAACACCCCCACCCCAAATTACTGTTCTACAAAGAACACTGCTAGTATAGTATAGTATGGTACAGTATAGTATAGTATAATATAATACAATATAATACAGTATAGTATAGTATAGTCTAACAAAAGAAACCTGGTAACTCAGTTTATGAATGTGATTAGTAAAATACTCTGTGATACATTATTCAAATACAAGTCCTATGCAATCTAGACAGCAGTGCACACATTATCAGTAACAACTAACTAAAAATAAGTAATATTGAAAATAGCAAACCTCAATTTTTCTTTGGTAGCTTGTGGTGCTCCTTTGAATAAAACCACTTTACAAATATCTAAACCACATCTCTGTTGATTTTTTTATTTGAGCGAGGAAGCTGAGTGAGAGGCAAAGGGAAACATCTTTACTGTCCTGGTAACAGACAGTATTAAGAATATAATTAAATAAATCCTTGCAATTTTGTATCCAGTGACTGAGATACCTGTGCAGTGTACATTGCACATACAGAATTCTCATCCTTTAATCAAAATGAGACTGAACAGCTACAAGAGCAACAGAAATTAAAGTATATTTGGACACTGTTCTTGTCTACTTCTTCTCTATGCCAGTAGATGACATTTTCCCCAGATGGTATGCTAAATTGTGTCCACAGATCAAAAAGACCACAGGCCAATCAAACAGGTTTTCACCTTTAATTGCCAGCACTTCTTTTCAGGTCACAAAACCTAAGCCAAGATCCTCACTTTCAAAGCAGTAAACAGCATTCTTGTTTTGTGTCTCCTTCGAAGTTCATCTGGAGCTGTCATTCATATTTGGTTATTGTTTTCTTGAAGAAATGAATCACAAATATATGAACAGTAAGTACCCCTCTGGAATTCTGGCAAAGGATCTGTGTATTTGTACATAGATGCTGTTTACCAACAGTGTTTTCAGTAAGGGTGAAGAAAAGCACATCTGTCTTTGTCTCAAGGATAGTGACTCCTATCTATTTAAACCTGAAGAGATAATGTTAACAGAACCAGAGCTGCAATTTGTTTAGTAGCACTTGGAAATTAGAGCAGCTCTTCACAACAGTGAGACTTTTCTACTATGCATCTAACATTCCAGATGGACTGCATCCAAATACACTTGTCCAACACAGAACAAGAAAGAATATCATTACAAATTATAAACTAGTATCAGCTTGGCCTCTCCCTCCCTAGAAGAAATCTGAGCACAGTGTTTTGCCACATTTTAGAAAGGCAAAGACAATTTTGTTTTGAATTACTGACCACCATAAAGAGCTGCTTTTGTAGGTACCTAAAAGGAGACATTAGTTGTCTAAATGTTTAAAGGTGTGCCTCAGTAGCTTCAATCACAGAGCTAATCCCTCCTTTCTGAACAAAGCAGTATACCTTGCCAAAAGTTAAATTATATCATTGATGGAAATCACAGATCTTGTTTGCCATCCAAAAGCTGAGAAAAATCTCAGCATGCTGGAATTTAAAACAACCCAAGAGCCTCATCTCAAAATTGATGGCTATTTCTTTCAGTTGGGATTTGGCTGGTCCAGAGGGTGGAGACACCATCTTTTAGGTGCAGATTTTAGATATGCCTTTGATTAGAAAAGCATTTTTCTCTTTATACATACGAACATTCTGCTTTTAAAGAGGAAAAAAATGAATAGCACTACTCCATCCTGTTTAGCAGATATCTGTACTACAAGTTTTGTAAAACTCTGGTCAGTTAAAAGACAATCCTCAGACTTGGAAGAGGCAAACAAATTGATTTTGCACAAGCCTGCACACATACTGGAGCAGAGTGCTTAGTAGCCAGCTAATCCGAGGGGAAGTTAAGGTTCTCACTTCAGTGGGTGAGCTGTCTGGCAGAAAGTAACAGGCAGCCCTTCTACCTTCAATGATAACCAAAGCAAAATGCTTTGTTCAAGGTCAGCTCATTTTCAAGCTTTCTCTGTGCTCAAATGGCTCAGCTGCTCCCATGCATATCTTTGAAAGATCCCTGCAGTGAACTGCAAAAGTCCTTCAAATCCTCACCAGATAAAAAATTGGGAACTCAGGATGAGGGGAAATTGAAAAGAAGCAACAGCAAACCCCAGGAGGCTAGAGGAGCACCAGCTGCACTCTACCTGTTTTAAGAGACATGGTTTCTGGTCTCTTGCATTACATGTAAGACTGTATTAAACTATAAGTCTGTTGCTGCTTTGTTCAGTAATTTTATGTGATGGCTTGTTTCACTCTTTCCTGCTTATAGCAACTTGTGAGGAAAAGAATGTTCTTTGTTAATAAACCTTTCGTTTTTAAATGCTCAGAGAGGCATTTAAAGCATATCATTGACTAGATGGAACATAAAAAATATCTCACATGTTCTGGCAAGGCATTCAACAATATCTATGTTCTGTCATAAAGATGACAAAATCACAGTTCAGAAGCTGCAAGAAAGTATTTAGCACACTCAAAAGTTTCTGACAGACACACAGCAGCTGAAGTAATGCCTACTATTGAAGGTCAATGAATTTAAAAAGCCAAAATTAAAGCTTATCCATATAAATACCTTTCAAGTGTGTTCATCTCTAGGTCAACTTTGTACTGAAGTTCTATTCCCCACCTGTTTCAATTTCAAAATTACATTCATAAAATTATAATTTTCAATATTTAATCTGCTTCTACTACTTCTTTCTTCTCTATGTTTTGAGTGGTGTACAGGTCTTTAGTTTCAGAAATTCCATTGTCATCAAAATATCATTATCTGTCTACTGATTTGCCTTAGGATGCAGGTGTCTTCACATACTGTAGCAGTATTTCTGAGTTCAGAACACACTTTGCTGGGGTAAACATTTCATATCCTCACTCCTAAAGAAAATAAGATACATGAATTAATTTACAAAAGACTTTGCATATACACAGCAAAGCACATAGTAAGACTAGACAAACATCTCACAAGAGCCCTAGAAGTTTCTCCTCCTGTTGTTTTAACTCCTTACACCAAAAGAATGATGAAGTGTTTAGAGAAGTATTCCCACACAGAGAAGAAACTTAAGTGTCTGTTAAAAAATCAAAGGAAGCTAAAATGCTTCCAAATCCTATTCTTAACCAATATTTTAATTGAATCTTCATCTCAAGTATTTCATTTTTTCTTAACCTAAGTTGCCAGTTGCCAAAAGCCAGGCTAGCACACCAAGGAAACACATGGATTTCTATTTGCAACATTTTTCTGAACTTTCTTAGAAGCCTTCAATATTGTTATTACCGGAATTAAAGATCTGATTCTGTGCAAGACAGAGCCAATACTGCTGCTTTTATTATCCAAGCTAATCTGTGCACACCCAAAGCAGAATAAAAAATTGATTCTCTGTGAAATTATCGACAGCATTTCTTCCATAGTTACAAACAGATGCTTAATGACTCCTGCCTTGCAAGTTTATAAAACTTTCAAAGCAATTGCAGTAATGCCAGGTGCATAAGTACAAACCAAAACTAGCAACAGAAGAGAGCAAGCTGTTGCTACCAATTTTGCACAACATTTGAATAGCTAGAACGGAACTAGGCTCTGCTGAGCTCCTTTCAAAGACCTCAGTGATATCAAGCAATTTGAAAATAACCCTTCCAGCACAGTGGAAGTTTTTCTACCTTTACCAACAGTCATGCTCGAGACTCAAATTAGACAACTTGCTCCCCAGCTCAGTTCAAAGACACTGTTTCCAATTGAATTGGAAATTTTACTGCTTATGGTGCATTCACTCAATTCTAAATCAACAGCAAGCTTAACTGCTTGAGAGATTCTGCTCTGTAAAAAGCAACTTCACGAAAATCATTGTTTCTTTGCTTCCATCTTACAACAGAGAATTACATTACAGCCACTGTTTGCTGTATTAAAAAAGTATGAGAGAAACAAAACAAAGCTCATAAACAGCCATCCAGTCATTTTAGAAAACAGACAAAGAGAATTCTGGCTTTTAGGACAAACAGTTTAACAAACTTACAGTAAGGATTCCTTTTATGCTTTCAAAGAATAAGAGGAGTCCCCAGGTTACATTTACCTTACTATAAGCAAGCGATTGAGTACTTCCTGAGGTGCAGGGTAATTATTTTGTATTTAATACAACCCTGAAATACCTAGGTGGAGAAAATGAGGTGCAGAAAGTATTTATCCTGTTCTTTTCACAGCTCTTCATTATTTGGGTAAACATATTCACATCTTTAGAAAATAAAATGGAAACAACAGCTGAACCACAGCTTCTCAGCTTGCCAAGATCTACAGTGTGTGCCAGAAGATTAAAATAAAATAGAGTTAGTAAAGTTAGAAGCTGATCCAAAATATTACAGCAGAAATGCTCCATTTCTTAGTCTACATCCATTTTTATAGGAGGAGGGAAATGAAAGAAATTTCCTGGGATGATTTACATTTGCAAAAAGGGTCAAAATGTAAACTGGGGGGACTGAAAACCGCTGTTAAAAAGAACTGATCTTTCACAGAAATCTCTGTGAATTATGTGAATGCTGTTGGCTGAACCTGCTTAGAAAACACTGCCAATCAACATGCAGCTCCTCAGCAAAAAGAAACCTTCTTCCAGAAATATTTCATCCCAAGAGAAACTCCCTCTACAATACAGCCCTGGAGAACGTATGTACTAACAATCACTAGGAAATGGAATCTGGAAACACACCACTTTCAATAGGAAGGATGACATTAATCAGGTAATAAATCAGTGTACGACCTCACTTAATATGAAACACATTTATGCCTATCCTAAATTACACAGTTAAGGAGCAAGCTGATCCAGTAATATATTCTACGCTTTTCAATGAGCTGCTGCAAGTTGGCACAAACACATCATTACTTCAGAAATCCTAAAAAAAGCTTTGCCTCTTGCTAATCTTTTGTTCCTGAAGGCAGAACCCCAGCTATCACTCCCAACGTGCAAATCACAATGAAATTTGTGTGTTTCTTTTTCTTCATCATTTCAAATGTGCAAGCCCTCAGTTTTTGATAAAATTCATTCTCAGATAATTTTAGAAGGCCATTTTAAAAACTTCACATCTGAGAGAGTAATAAGAATAAGTAAGCCGTTTGTAAATGTCATGAAATAAGATTCCGAAGACAAATTGTACATTTTGCTGTTTTCATGGATAAAGATTATTTGGAGGAGGAAAATATTCAGATACACTGTATACTTAACAGAATAAAAATTGTTAACCAGCTTCACACATGAAACCTGCAGCAGAAACCCACACATCAATTTCTGGGCTATCATTATATAGGTGCAAAGGGTAAGATGAAAGTTAGAGATGACACGAGCCCCAGGCTGCTCAGTCAGGTTCTCAAGGGTAAATTTGCAGTACATACAATTTTTTATCCAGCTCCCTGCTGCAAGCTGAGTCACAGGTCCTGGGACCTCTCCTAAGAGCCAAAAAAGGGCACTTGCCACCCAAACATAGCATTCCTACAGAAAGATTACAAGATGGACTCTGAAGGAAAAAAGTCTCTGCAGAAGCACTGATATCCTAAGCTTAAAAACTCTCTGATAATGCAACAGGTACAAATCTCTCAAAATACGTTATCATGTAGGGCTTTTTTTCTTTAAAATATATCATCCTCAGCCTGATCACCAGCCTACCATGCCTAAAACACAAACCCCAAGTCAAAAACAGGACAGCAAACTGAGCAGCCCCTGGTAGGAGCACCAGGAGCAGAAACCTGTTGATTTGGATTTGCAGATATGGAGAGACAGCAGCCAGTGTTATTCTCTGCTCAACTGAGCAGGAGGCCAGTTCTCCTTTCAGTTTTGTCCTGTTGTGTTGCCCTACCCTAAAAGCACAAAAGGCTCATGAGACAGGACAAGATTTTGGAATGGGGAGACAGAGGGAGGGAAATAATCCCATGCAGATTTTTCTTTTTTTTTGCAAGTGACACTCAATTCTCCCTATATTCATACTTTCCTTATCCTGTTTTCACTGCACTGACACTAATCCGCCTTGAAATTGGCTGATTCTGCCCGAGCCATGTTTACACGGAAGCAAGTTTCGTCTGATTGTCCTCATTCAGGGACCCGTTTCTGCTCTGTGGCAGGAGAGATTATTAAAAACCGTATATTACAAGCACATGCTTTAAAGTGACTCAGCTTGGAAAGATAACTGTATTATATCAGCCTTCCACTCCCTAGGTCACAGAGAGGGAGAGGTAGCAGTAAAAATCTTAAATGGAAATTGCTTTCTAAATATATTATCCTCCATAAAAGCCATTTACCAACTGCTAGTACCCACAAGACAAAGGGAAAAGATAAAGAGTACATGTGACATGGCAGAGTAGGGAGCAGTGTGGAAGACTCATTTGTATTATCACACTGAACATTAACCACAAGAAGGAAAAAAACCAAATGCTCCCTGTTTTGCACAAACATCAATTACATCTAGTAATTTCACTGATCACTCTTGTGAAGCACTAATGCATACAGCATTCTGGCTTTTATGGCACGGGCTGTGTTTCATTGTCTGTCTCTGCCTCAGAACTCCCTTTTGTTTGGGAGAGAAGAGGAAAACATTTTATTTTCTCCTATGATAAGTAACATCTGCAGCCTCACATGAGGCCTGAAGATCACATTACCTAAACCTGCTAGCTTATTTCGTGGCAGAAAACAAGGATCATAGAATCATTAACATTGGAAAATACTCCCTAAGATCAAATCTAACTGTTAATCCAGCACCACCATATTCACCACCAAACCATATCCCCAAGTGCCACATCCACAGGATCTTTGAACACTTCGCAGGGACAGTGATTCCACTACATCCCTGGGCAGCCTGTTCAGACACCTGGCCAAGCCTTTCAGTGAATTATCCCTCATATCCAACCTAAACCTCCCTTGGTGCAATTTGAGGCCATTCTTATCCTTTCACTTGTTACTTGGGAGAAGAGTCCGACCCCCCCAGGACATCCTCCTTCCAGGGAGTTGTAAAGAGCGGTAAGGTCTCCCCTGAGCCTCCTGAGCCAGGCTAAATACCCCCAGCTCCCTCAGCCACTCTTGTTCAGGCTTGTGCCCTTTGCTCCATTCCCTTCTCTGGACATGCCCCAGAACCTCAATTTCTTTCCTGAACTGAGGGGCCCAGAACTGGACACAGCACTTGAGGTGTGACCTCACCAGTGCCCAGCACAGGGGGACGGTCACTGCCCTGCTCCTGCTGCCCCACTATTGCTGACACAGACCAGGTGCCCTTGGCATTTTTGGCCACCTGGGCACAGCTGGCTCATGTTCAGCTGCTGTTGACCAGCACACCCAGGTCCTTTCCCACCAGGAAGCTTTCCAGCCACTCTGCCCCAGCCTGTAGCACTGCAGGGGTTGTTGTGACCCAAGGGCAGGACCCAGCACTTGGCCTTGTTGAAACTCAGACCTTTGGCCTTGGACCATGGATTCAACCTGTCCACATCCCTCAGCAGAGCCTTCCTGTCCTCCAGCAGATCAACATTCCCACTCAACTTGCTGTCACTTGCAAACTGACTGAGGGTGCACTCGATCTCCTCATCCAGATCATGATAAAAATATAATACAGGGTTGGTCCCATCACTGGGAATGCCACTGGTGACCAGCCACCAGCTGGATGTAACTCCATTCACCACCCCTCTCTGGGCCTGGGCACCCAGGCAGGTTTTTTATCCAGTGAACACTGAAGGTGTCCAACCCATGAGCATCCAGTTTCTCCAGGTTAATGCTTTGAGAAATGCTGTGAAGAGCTTCACTGAAATGCAGGCAGACAACACCACAGCCTTTCCCTCATCCGCCAAGCTGGTCCCATTGCCATAAAAGAAAACTAGGCTGGCCAAGCAGCATCTGCCTTTCATAAACCTGTGCTGGCTTGGTCTGATTCCCTGGTTGTCCTGCAAGTGCCATGTGATGGCACTCAAGGTTATCTGCTCCATGATGACTTTTATACAAGCACACTTCAGTGCAACAAAAACACACTTTTCCTTCTAGGATTTAGATAACACCTTCAGGCTTTACAAGAACTCCAGTGAATTCCAGCTGTTGTTTCCTCATTATCATTTAAAACATTCTAAAATGACCAGGCTTTAAATCCTTGTTTATTCATTGCTTCAATAACTGCTACTAATCCCCCTAAAAGCGGGATTTAATTCCAAATACCACCAGTCACTTTTGTTGGGGGTCATCCCCACCACAACTTCTCCAGTAACTAGGCCAAAAATTATATTAGCCTTTCTCAGCTGCTAATTACCAATTTTCTAGACCTATGATCTAAGTCAGGGAAAAAAAAAAAGTGTTACTGGTTTGCTTCCTATCCATTCACCTTACACAAAACAAGGAAAGACACCAGTCACACCAGAGAACATTAATCTATGCCTTCTTGTATTCTACATTTCAAATTAGACCTAAATTGCTGTAATTTTCAATTACAAATAAGAGGTACCTAAAATTAAAAAAAAAACCAAACTATTCCTTTATTAGTTCAACAGCTTTTCAGCCTTCTAAGCTATGGAGCTGATATTTTATACAAAAAAAAAAAAACAAAAAAAACTGTAGAGCAGCATCTTAAATTCAAAAATATAAACAAAGCAATCAATTGCCTAAGTATATATGCACCGTACTCCTATCCAGGAAGACTTGCTCAGTTCAGTAAAATGGGCAAATGTTCAGCAGATTCTCATCAAATTCAAGAATAACAACCACAAACTAAAGATGGAAGAAGTCACGTAGCAAAGTCCAAATCCTGAGAATAACTGCAATTAAGATGATGTAGAGACTTTGAGGCACATTCTACTTACTCCCTGCCCCACAAAGAGGTATTTCCTAAAATTATCAAAATTCCAAGAAGTCCTTAAAGACAGCAAAAGACAATGGAGAAAGGTATGAATACAGCAACTTGACAAAAGATCAGCAACAAATACTTTTGACTAATCTGTAAATGGGAACTAAATAGACTCTGTCCACTGAGGCCTGTTAAAGAAAATGTACTACTCAGTGTCAAATACCCACGTCCCAGGCCTCTCTTTGCAAGTGTGTATACAATTTATGCTACAAAAACAAACCTACTGAGGAGATGTCGCATCGCTTCTCTAACATTGGCGATGGACGAAAAACAAAAACCCTATTACCAAAAAATGAAATTAAATGTGGTCTCATTTTTAGCTCCCATAATAAATTGCTAATTTCTGAAATAGATGTCAGCAAGTAAATTTCACAGTTGTGCACACTTTCTCAGCTACATCAAGAGTTAATTAAATGGCAACACAGCTAAGATTATTCCTCTAGTTCCTCAATATTTGAATGGACTGGCATTTCAAGTATACAAATCAACTCAGTCTGCACTCCACAAACTCACACTTCTTACTGGTTTTCAGTCACAGACAGCAATGATTTTTGATTTTTATTGCTGCTGTCTCTGTCAAGAGCATGGCAGGCAGCATGGTAGGGAACCAACTGAGACGTAAGGTAGAGAGGAATAAGTGTATATCATTTTCAACGGCAAAAAGGGTATTAACAGTAATTAACAAGCATTTAACCCACTTTGCTCCAGAGCTGCCTGCCCATTATCAAATAACATGAAGCTAAAACCTCTGAAATAGATCCAAATAAGAACACAGACAGGGGTTGAACACTATAATTCACCACTGCAGGCAGGCAAAAAATTACCACCTTGATAACAAAGGACTGAGGGCACTGACAGATGTCTCTGGCAAACCATGCTGGGCCAGCTTAATACCAGCTGCCAGCCTGCCCCTCCATTATTGAGCAGCTCTCAGCCATCTTCATACAGGATCTTCAGTGTACTTCCTCTCCTCAGCATCTCAGCCTAATGCACTGACTTGTAAAGGGAGAAGAGGCACATGTTACCTTTTAGCACTTAGGTACAAAGCCGGTAACCTCTGGCTCAGGGATAACTGAACACACAACACTGAACAGGAAATAATTTTGAGTGAAGGGGTGAAGCAGGTTGCCGGCGGAAATAAGCTATTAACATCAACCAGAGAAGAATTGCTAGACTGCAACTCAAAGTCCCCCAAATCTCTGATTTGCAGGAATTGCCTGATACTCATGCCAAAAATCCCCTGTCACGCTGCACATTCATTTCAATCAACCTAGAAGCAAAGTATATTGCACAGGACTGCAGACTCTGAGGGGAAAGAGAAGCTGGGGCAGAAACAAAGACAACCCTGGATGACGTGGGGAATCACCCACAATGCAAGACACGCACCCAGCTTCTAAAAACAGAATTTCAGACAGTGACCATATTATCTAGGTATCAGTGGAACAAACAGATATTCCTAAAAAGAAAGGGATTATGTCCAGCAAGCAATGTCCTTATTTTCTTTCTTTCTTCTTGGAAACATACTATCATTTAAAAGACAACCAGTGTAAGCATAGATCAGAAGAAATGGATGACTGACAAGCAGATGAAAGTAAACTTTACCTTCAGATAGTTGCTATGGACTAAGTGAGAACACGGGGAGAAAAGCAGAAAAAGGTAAGAGTATGTGCGTGTAGGGTGAGAGAGAAGGAAAAGTTAACCTTGTGCCAAACACTGCAATGTGATTATCTTGTAGCTGCAGGTCTTGTACCTGAAGTGACATACACATAAAGATCAGATCCCCAGTACTCTTCGCCCTTCATGGGAATATAAATCATCACTCAATCCTCACATCGTATTCATCTTGGTCTATTCATGTTTTCTTTTCAGATTTCTTGAGACAGAAGGCCAAGGCTGCCTCTTCATGCCAAATCCACTCTCAACTAAACACCACTATATATTCTTAGGCATTCAATTTATAATACCAAGCAACAAGATTCTAAGCACTACAGATTTAGAAGCCACAATATTAAAAAGAATTTCATCTAGAAGCTACGGATATTTGGGCATTTTGTGTTTGGAAGCTCCAATCTGTATGAGTTTTATTGAAATACAGACAAACTTCTCTTGGCAGGATAGTTTCTTGCTGTAAGACAACAGAAAAGCCCTGGCAGGACTTGTCCCACATGATCAGCTTGCCTATCACTGATGGCAAAACGTACACTGGATGAGGCATAATAGAGGAACTTGGCTTTCAAATTCTTGTTAGAGTTCTCTTACACAGCTGGGCAATTTTATGAATATGGTAGTAACTATAACCTTTAGAATTCAAGACAGGAACAACAGATGGAACCTAATTAAGAGAGAAAAATTATTAATTCATCTTCATAAGGAACGGGAAAGGCAACAACTCTTTGCAAAGGGAGGTCCTCTGTGTCACTTAATAAATGCAGAAACAACCAAGTAGACCAGAGACTCATTGGAAAACAGCTACACTCCCCACTGGAGGCCAAGATCTATTACTTGCACTGAATAGATAAGAAACAAGAGTAACAATGAACAGTGGCAGTTTCTTTCACCATACATGACTGCTGTGGTCTGACTGCATCCTCAGCTTTAGCTTACACAGATAAAGCATGCAGAAAATTGTATTTCTTTCAAGCTGCTTCAGTCACCTTCACTTCATTAACATCCCTGAAGAACTTGCATTACTCTGTTCTTCTTACAAATAATGCAAGGCTGCAGACAAGTGTCTTTATGTCTCCTCATACAGCTCAAGGTACAAGATGGAATAGAAGGCAGGAGGAGGCTTTTTAAAAACGTGGAAGAAGATGGATTTTTGTTGTTTCTGCTGGAAGAAAGGACTGGGAATGGGGAGAAGTACATGAGGGGCATAAATACCACCTTAGAAAAATCTAATGAAGTCCAAAGCAAAGATCCTAGCAAATAGTCTTTCTCTTATTAGCTCTGTCATGTCAAGAATAGAACAAATATTATGTTTCATTTGTAAAATTTTTTTTAAAATTCAAGGTGGGGGGGTAGGGGGTATAATAACAGAGCAAAAGATCTCATTTCCAACTAGGTGCCTCACATTCATCTTCTCCAAAATCAGCCTGCAGTATCTGTACCTCTTCTCTTTTCTCACACTTAAGCACAGAAATTAGTAAATATGTAGAGATACAGCTGATGTATTCCTCTTATTCCAGCAGTGCTGAGTTCACTTCTAAGGAAACTCAAGAGGAAGTAATAATTCAGCTGAAGTAAAAGCATGTAAAAACAGGTGAGAGATGACAGACACTCAAGGCGCTTCCTCCATTCCATTTTTCTAATTGCCATTTCACCAAGCTGGCAGGGGTAGACTAAAAACAGTGAAGCTAAATACATACACGCACACACATACCACGCAACTTCTGCTTCTGTTTACTCAGTCCTTATCCAGGCCCATTAAGCAGCATTAGCTGGAGATGAAAGGAATGTTTTGAAGGAGACAGGCATGTGTTACTATACCCAGTTGGGCAAATAGTGGTGCCAGTGATACAAATCCCATAAACTGTGCATCGTTGATACTTATTTCAACACCTACCCCTGTGTTAGTAGCATAAATATAAAACACCTCTTCACAGTGACATAAATAAACACATTTGTGTACACACACTGTGTATGCATGTGGTGCGTGCGCTGTTTTCTCACTCTGGCACAACATATTTGATTTTGTGTGCCTTCTTATTGCTGCAGCTCAGCTACAGCGAGGAACTCCTCCTGCCCAGCCCCCTCATCAGTTCTGCCCCCCTCCCTCTCACTTACACTTCCTTTAGCTCATTAGCATCAGTAAGGAAAATAGCATAGAACTCACAACATAACTTGTTCTCTTAAGACATAAACATCCAACAGAAATCAGAGAATCACTGAATATCCTGAGCTGGAAAGGACCCACAAAGATCACTGAAGAAAACTGTTGGCCCTGCACAGAACAGTCCTGAGAATCACACCATGTGCCTGGTTTGTTGCTGTACTTCATCAAAATCCCACTTCTTTGATCAAAACAAATATTGGAACAGTTGCAAAACACTGTGAGGGCAGAGAGAAATTTGGTGTATTTCCACTTAGCCAGTTGTCATGTTAACAGAAACACTCACAGCAACTGCTATGAAATGTGTTAGCTTTGCCAGCCAGGCCAAATAGAAAAAAACAAACAAATTCCTCTTTAAAAGCAGAGTAAAATTAAAAATTCGTACTGTTAACAGTGCACAGCATACAAAGAGCACACTTGCTGTCTATACTGAACTACAGTTCAATACCTCAGCTGCCCCCACCCCAGAAGACACCTGCATTTGCCCCTAAGCTCAGCCTCACACTAGCATCCCTGCAGCAGTCATCACAGGCACAGACCCCTGTGTTTCTCTGACATTTCACCGGGCAGCCTTGCAATTTCATAAAAAAAACACACATGAGGCACCTTATGCCACCTACAGGCTCTACTGCTTGCTTTCTCTGAAACTCAGTGTTTATTTAAGCTTGCCTCCGTCTGCCTGCTTTCAACCCTCTGTGCAAAAGTTCTCCCAGAGCTGTCCTGACCCCAAGCTTCATCTAACCTGCCTTTTCCCTCTCACAGGAGCTGGCAGATCTCAGGGTCCATTTCTGCCATACATTGCTCTCCTCACTTTCAGCAGAACTAACTTTTCCTTGCAAACACTTCCAAGCCCCAGCTAACCTTCACTACGTTGCTTTTCTACAGCACTACTGTGAGGACTAGAGTTTATTTCACCCTTTAGGAGCCTAAGTTTCCCTTGGAACCCACTTCTCCCTGACGTTCAGATGAAAACAACAGGACTATTTGCTTGAGAAAGAATCAGGTGTTCAGAGCAAACTGTATTATTCTTTATCAATGCAGAATTACTTCACTATTAGTTACTTCCACACAATAGAAATTGAAGAAAGTAAAAATTAAGACACACAGCTCACCTTCTTCCAATGTATCACTTTCTCTGACAAATGGGAGAACCTGCATAAGACTGCACTAAGTCTCAAGAGCTCCATTACAAAAACGTACCACATATCATTGTAGCAAGAATCATGTCTCTGAAAATCGTTCTTATGGAAACTGCAGACAAGATGAGGGGGAAAAAAATAACCCAACATGTCACCAAAGCTAGATAATAAAAGAAAGGGTGTCTATGTAGACAGAGCTGCAAATTTCAGTGGAAGCAGAGCATCAGTAATAGAGTGATAGGCTTTTGCACAGTCATAGATAGCTGCTGAGATAGGTTTTACTCTAATACAGGAAGGCAAAGCCAATACTGGCCTGCAGGGTGCAATGCCTCATATTTTGAAGACCTCAATAAAAAGTGTATTATTTTGGCATCATTTCTTGTTTTGGTTTGGGGTTTTTATGGAGGAAATGCTATGGGAATCCTTTAGATCTTTCCTAAACATAGACTAGAGAAGTTTTCAAGTGACATGATAAATTACTTTGTTGAGTCTTACAGGCAAGATAAGTAATTTGTACTTAGAAGAGAATAACCTAACTGGACAGGCAGGAGAAAGTTGCTCTGACATGCTCTATACATCTCTAAGAGAAAGGTGGTTTATCTACCCTGCTCCTAGACATTCCTTTACATAAAAGAATATACATCGAGACTTTGAAGGGAACTACATTTTAAAAATCAGCAAGCAAATGCAACATCACCATATTTGGCAGTTGCAACATTTGCATACTCCAACAGGTTTTTTTGGAAAGTGTGTTGTGATCTCATTAATTACTAGTAAAGTATTGTGATTTTTCATCTTAAGTCATTCATCCAATGTATTTTTAATCTAAAAGGTTTTTCGCATGAAGAGGTTTGTACACATGTTAAAAAACACTATCAGACATCCAAAAATTTATTTCCTGGACATACTGTGACCATATTGTCTTAAACAGATTTGATGTGGATATACCTTTCTGGTCCACATAAGCATCAGGTTTTAGTACAATTTTCCCTTCAAAATAATATGCCCTCTTCTTCCTGTTTGCGACACCTGAAAGCTGATGGTCCATTGACAGCTGCCTGAATTGGTTTATTCTTTGTTAACTGTTTACTTTGGATCAAATGAAACAAAAAGGAAACGGAAAACAGCCCCACTGGGAGAGGACTCATGTGGGACAAATTAGGAGCCACAATAAGATTTAAAAATCATGGGGAAAAACAGGCCTAACTGGAGGCAGCTGTCAGGATGTGGTTTTTCTGTTTATATTCTTCTCCTTCCCTCCCTTAACCCCCTAAATTATGAGAGAAAGTAAGCACGTGTATGTGTGTATGCAAAAGCAAGAACGAGTGAACACTGATCCCTCCTCTCGGCACAGCACACATAAGAATACAATGTAATCTATACAAGAGAGGCAACTCAGTCATAGAAATAAACACAACTGGTAGAGCAACTTATTTAAGAAAAAAACCAACTTTTTCCTTATCCAAGTATCATACCATACTGTAAAACTGCAATTTCAGAACATCAGTTTTAATTATGAAGTGAGCTACAAACTGGAACTGGAGGTCAAATGCTCCACTACGGTTTTGTGAATGGCAATTCTGCTGCTGGATCAAACTCTCCTTGTATTCCATCATCCCCTCTAAAGGACAAAACAACTGTTAACAAGGAACATCTCATGTACAAAACCAGAAAAATCACCTATCCAGAAAACAACCCAACCAAACAAAAACCTCCATTGTCTGAGGTTTATATGTAACATACAGTAAGTAATGCATGCAGGGTACTAAGAATCAAAAAGATTTAAAAAAAATTAAAATTCATGCACTGGAGGAATTCTTCCCTTTCACATCTTCTCATGACTGTCTCTCAACTTACTACTGTAATACTTTATGTAATGCATTCAAGGAGAACAAGTTCAACAGCTATTGTTAACTAATAACTAAATTAGTACTCCTGGGCACAACAGCCTCCCATCCCTTACCATCATCATCACCTTCATGTCAAATCACCTCAGGTCAGTTTAGGGTGGGATGAAAACCAAAGTCACAGATAATGGAAGAGGAAATAGAAGGAACCGGTGAATGGGACACAGCACAGGGTGTTCCAACTCACTGAAGAGCTGACAATCTCCAGTTTCTTCAAAGATAGCTCTGCCTCTTCCCATTTTATTATTTACTTCTTCTCTGCCTCTTGCCTCCATTCTTATTCCACCTACATAGCCATCACTGAAAAGGCAAATATCTGGACTTCAAATTTCCAGACAAATCAGAACTGCTTAGAAACCAAATTACGCAAGAGCTGAACATTCCTCCTAAGAAGGAGTACATCAAAAAAGGGAATCTGACTCCATAGGTGACTAAGACATTTAGAGACAGAACAGGATAAAAAGTTTTAAGTGCAATCACAGAAAAACAAAACACAAGTGCCTGGTCAAAGCAGACAGATGCAATCAAGGCTGGTTTTCCTTTAACTGTTCAAACACTTTGGCTTTCCATGCTGGGAGAATGAATCAGAGACAGCTTAGTAGCAGGCATGTGCTTTTCACAGTACAGCTTTTCTGTGTAATTATGTGCTTTGGTCAGAGTTTGCCAGGTTATTATTGCATTAAGTACCCCAACAGGTGATGCTAGCAAAAACAATAATGTAACAATATGCCTTTCTGCAGTCTAACAGTCACATAAAAGCAGGTTATCAGTTTGCTGCGAGCATATTCACAGTCATGTGCACCAAAAAAAAACTGTCCTCCAGTGTCACTGGCAAAAAGTTCTAAATCCAATATCCTCAACTGTAAGGTACTTGGGACTGCAGTCAGAGGCTGCTTCACCCTGTCTGTTACTGTTTGTGATTAAATATATTCTCACCTCTTTGGAAACAATTCAGCATGTCTTTCAGTTCAGTCCTTAAAAAGAGAATATTTAAGTTAAAAAAACCCTGAAGACAAACAGTAAGAAAAAGGAAGATTAGAATGATTTTTTTGAATGTTTTATTTCATATTCTTTGTAATAAACACCAGAAAATATACCGAGAGCTAATGACTGCATTTTTTTCACCCAGCTTCTGATTTCTTGGAAAGTTACCTCACTCTCAATCCCAATGTAACACCCTTAATGACTTTAGGCGGAAAGGTATTTCTCCTTCCTAAGAACACACGTAACAAAAAAGACTGGTTTTCCCAGAAAATTACAGGTTCTTCTAGCAGTAACAACAATTCCTGTTGTTATTTTTATGATGCCGGAGTAATTCTAAAATACCTAAATCCTGGTTTTGTACTACCACTCTAAGGTGACACCTCTGGGAAGAGACAGCAGCACTTTTCTACATACTCATAGTGGGAAACACCATGCACTCTCAGTCTACTGCGGTACTATATACTATTTATATAATACTAGTATTACATGAACCCATTCACCATCACACGGTGTAATCTTCAACAAAGCTCTCTGCCACAAATTTAATTAAGAATTGACTGAGTCCAAAAAACCAGGATGAAAGCTAAGCCACTGAGCTACCCCTATCACCCTCAAGGGGAAAAAAACAGAAACCAAACACATAAAAGAAACCCAACAAACCCTCACAGAGCAAAACAAAAGAATAAAAACTCCATAGTTGTCATAGCATTGTTGTCACATGTATTTATTCTCCCAGCTGTTCATAGGCAGCAGAGGCTGTAGAGGCTGAAACTTGAAAAGATTTTGTCTTGCGACAAAGCAAATTTAATTATTTCTAGACAGCTATGCCCATTTGTCATTACATTAAAGCACCAATTATTCCTTGTATGCATGAGATTAATCAGAAAGAAAGAAATATTACCTACTGTCACTTTAAAGAAGGTGCAACGGGTGAGAAAACCAAATATTTTTCATGTGTCTTTGAATGGCCTTTAATTGGCAGTATCTTTAATTGGCAGTATCTAGAGCAGGCTTGACCTCCTAATATTTCCT
Source organism: Daphoenositta chrysoptera (assembly GCA_013397915.1). NCBI lineage: Eukaryota > Metazoa > Chordata > Aves > Passeriformes > Daphoenositta > Daphoenositta chrysoptera. Next base: position 58,962 of record VZRO01006938.1, read on the forward strand.
GCAATGCTTTTCCTCCAGAAAAGAACCAAAGCAGAGTGAATGGGAGGGCTGTCAGTTCCCCCAGTGCTTACTCCTGTATTCCTTCACTGGTTTGAAGGCAAAAGAGAAATGTAGGAACTGGGAGTAGACAGGAATAAGACTAAAATCCGTAAATAAATAACTCCAAAAACAGTGCAGGAGAGAGCAGACAAAGCAGTGCATTAGCACTATCTTTCTTCATTGAACAAAATACCAGCCATGTGGATAGCAAACATGGCACATGTTTTTTTTAAGTTGCATCTACAGTGCACGATTAGTGGATCAGACACTTAAAATTAAACTGCTAACACTTAGTTTTTTATTACCTAAGTGTCATTCAGTAAATCTGTCCAGCTGGTCACCAAAAGCTAATCTGGAAAGAGTCCAAGGCTCAAGAGTCAAAAATTCCTGGCTCCATGCAGACTCTGTCGAAGCATATTTGCTCCCCCCGCAACAGACTTCTCCTCTCAAGGAATATTTTCGTGCCGGCCCGAGTGCTGCACAGCATCAGGCTCTCCTCCCTCAGCATGCACCTCCTGCCACTTGATGCCTTTCAGTCCCAGACTCTGAAATGTGACTCTCAACACCACTCTTACCCATACATACTCTTACCCATATACCCAATATGGTGATGATGCTTAAATTCACATCTACGTGCTTAAATCAGAAGCACATTATTTAAAATCCATTTCTTTCCATAGTGATTTTTTCAGTCAACACATTGACACAGTATGGGAGAGAGCAGTACATCAATCCCTACACCAGACAAAAACCATAAGGATGCATCTACTGGCTGCTTAGTATGAGTGGGAAGAAATGGGGGGGAAAAAAAGAGGAGCCGACCCTGCTTTTGAATGGAATAAATCTGCAATGTTTTGCTTTACTGCCATGCTGTGGAAAATACAGTACAGCATCCAAGCCAGGCTTCTTTTTCCACAGCGTGGCAGTAAAGAGAAGCAGCACAACTGCAACCCACCTTGGGATGCAGAACGACTGGAGAAGGGCAAGGAATGGACTACTTTTACTACTACCCAAACAACAAAGACACAATTTAAAAAGGAAACCGATCATATCTCTTAGTGGAAAGAAGAGATTAGGCCTGTTAATTAAAGGCAAGGATCCCCATCTTCCAAAGGGTGCAGCTCTTCCTCCTTACCGTCCGTCTGTTTCTGATTTTGGCTCTAACCAAAATACTCATTCCACTGAAATGCAAACTTCATACCTATGCACAATAGCATCTGGGACAAATTACTGCAAAAACAAGTACCTTTCTTTGTTTGGTGTTAATCTAAAACAGTTATTAAAACAGTTTTAGCTAAAACCCTTGCTCCTTCACAGAAAATATTCAAGTATTTGGTGCGTGCTTTACAGGCAGGCCTGTCTCTCTGGTAGTTTCTGTGGACTCAGCACTGTGACAACAACTCGCCGTGTTCAGCATGGCACCTACTAGTCTGAGTCCTCCTGTTCCCCTGTTGGGATGCCAGCAGCCTTGCTCATACCGTTTTCAGGACTGGGACAGGGCTCCAAGTCTCCATACAAAAAACTATTATTCTTAAACAGGCATGATTTATCACTGAGAATACTTACTCAGTTCACACAATTTCCATTACTAAAGCTCTCCTATAGATTAAAGAAATAATAATTCCAACAATTAAAATTAATTGCCTTTTGTGCCAATGAGGACAGCCCTACTTCCCCTTTCCTGGGGCTCTGACTCCTTTGATCTGTCCATCTCTGCTACAAACACGGGCTGCAGGAGTGGCAGGTTCAAGTAGGAATGAAGCAAATAATTCCTGAGTGGAATGAAACTGAAACTGGCAAGCAGCCGAGATGCTAGCCTGAACTGTTTACAAAAAATAACAGTGATAACAAATAACGATTTTTGTAGTTACCTCTCCAAACAATCCCAAAGCAAAGGGTGGCTGGGAGATTCAGCTTGAGATTCTTGCTGAATCACTGGCAAAATGGCTTTCTGTCAGCATACAGTCAAACACAGTTACAAGAATGACCATAAGAAACATTCTTTGTAAAGAATAATGCAGGGGGGTTTAAAAGAATAATAAAAGGGGAGGTTATTGATTCCTTTTGCACACAACTTTCTAGATAACAAAATATGTTCATATAAAACTGGTCTGTATTCTGCTTTTCCCTTATTTCCCCTCTAGCTAATAAAAAAAAAGATGATCAAGTTGAACAACTCAGAAGATTATAGTAAAAAATACAATTTATTTTGACAAAAGACAAAATAAAGCAAAAAAAAAAGAAAATTTAAAGGAAAAGAACAAAGGAAAGTGTCCATTAAGTTCAATGAGAGTAAAGAACATCTAACACACAAAATGATGGCCACATGTAAGAAAATAAAAAAATCTGTTCAAAACATAGGCTTTATTTCCAGGCTTAAATGGACTGATAAGCTATTAAACACCACACCAAACTGTAACATTTTTATAGAAGGAAACAACATGCTTTGACAATTTTCATTTGGAGGAAAAAAATGATAGCACTTTGTGCCAACTGCGCCAACTTTCAAAGGGATTTTTTTTGTTTCATAGCAATACTGTGGATTCCTCCGTTTATGAGCATACAAAGAAAAAATAATGGACAAAGAATTTCTGCCGAGCACAATAATCTTAGGAAGTATGACATATTTTTTCTTTCAGGGTCAGAGGTTACAATACCCATTTCAGACAGACTAGTAAACACTGCATCATTGGTATTTCCATATTTTCCAATAAATCAGGCTTTGAAAGCCTAAGCAGTGCAGCAAATACATGAACTGGCTTCGCTATTCAAGGAGAGTCTTTGTAACGAAGTCATACTAACAAATCTAGGTAGAAAGCAAAACAACCCCTGAAACTGCTGAGCTATTAACTTTTACATCTTAATTGTGTAAAAATGCTGAACCACTCCCTTTCCTCATTGCTTCATGGGTGCTTCTTTCCCTGTGTTTTGGGTTTTACTTTGCTGAGAGGTGCACAGAGGATAAAAAAATTGCACGGCTACGAGAGAGCTGTGCTCTCTGCCACGAAAAAGAGTGGTTGCCATTTCCAATGCAGTATACATGTTTCAGGCAGTGAATTTAAAACTCCTAAGAACCAACTGCAACAAAACACAATTATATGACCGACTGCTGTCGTCATCCACATTTTATCAATGTTCCGGCTGGCACTTTTACAGTGGACCTGACGCTGTCGGTGTTCCCCCGCCCTGGAACAGAGGAGGGCTTGGCTTTTGAGAGAAATTTCTGGAAGGGCGGATTTGGGACGCGCTGTCTCTGCCGCATTCCCCAAAGCATTGCGTGCCACGCACGGCACAGGAGCTTGAGGCAGGCACTGTCGGTGGGTGATGCACCAGGCGGTCAGGGGGCTGCAGCACCGAGCCCACAACCTGCTCCCCACTCAGTCTCCAAACATTTCCCTACCCACAGAGGCATGAAAGAGGGGCAGTGACAGGCACGAAACACCAAAACCTTGCACGAAACACTGCGGAGAAACTCCTAGCGGTATTCATTGGAATTTAACTCCTTACTGACTAATGTGCTGTTCACACAAAGCCAAAAAAAAAGGCAGAAGAAGAGGGGACTGACAATGGGCCGTGAGCCATAAATCAGACTCACAAACCACTGTGGGATGGAAATACTGGAATTGGATTGCACAGAATAAAGGTGTAGCGAAAAAAATTATTTCTTCTTCAGTTATGCACTGAAATTATTTTCACTTCATGGCTCACTCATTCCAAGGCATGCCTTTATTCAGGACACCACATCGCTATGACAAAGGCAAAGTGCAAAAAAGCAAAACATCTGCTCAATCAAGAAGTGCTTTTCTCCCTCTTCTGCACAAAGTAATCTGTCTACATTTTGGCTACAAAGAGAAGTGGAAGAAAATCAAAATTAAGAACATTAAACAGAGTGAGGTTTCACGTCTTCCACTTCCTCCCTCTGACATGCTACCATATAAGCAGTGAAATTAATAGTCATGTTTAAAAAATAATTTGTATATTTACATGTGACATTTATTTAAATTCAATGCCATTGCATTATTAGGAAAAAATGGTTTTGCTTTGTTTTTTTAATGAATATATACATATGCACACAGATCTGAAGAGGTGCACATACACACACTCAGACAGACATATACATGTACCTACTTATGTATACAATTTAAAGATCACAAAACTTGACTAACCATGAAGTCAAAAACCCAAATAATTTAGATGTTTATTTTAAAAACTGAAGAAAATGCATGATCTAATTAAAAACCCATTCAAATATTCTTTTGTGTATTCATATTTTTAGATTATTTAAATTTTGCTAGGCTAATTTGTACGCATTTTTGCTCTGGTCACCTTTATGTTGTCTTCTTATTTGATATTTACTGAGATTTAAGTGTCATATGGTTAATAAAAGATAATGGATGCAATTTACAGGATAACTAAAAAATTTGGGACAAAAAGCCACCTGGCATAATGCAAAATATCCTCTCATAAAAAAGAAGGATTATATATCTTCAGTACCACACCTTATTGAACACTCTTTACATCACTTTTCCAAGTTATTTTGTCTATTATATTGGTCTATTCCCAGACTGTTTGAGATTAAAAGTAGGTTTCTTATTCCTATAAAGTGCATATTATGGGCAGTGGTCCAAATGAGCACAAGAAAGGCTCAAATAAGATAAAAAATGCTTTTTACAAGAATTCCCACCATTAGATAAATAATCAATGATCTTTTGAATACGACTTCCATATTTCTAACTAACATGACATTTCCCTTTCCTTAGCGAGGAAGAGGAAGAGGAAAATAAAGAGAAAAGAAAAAAGAAAAA